>JACEIK010002901.1:27704-61454 GCA_018107945.1 Datura stramonium
TTAGTTTGAAATCGCTTATGAGACCTGACCCGGTGATTGAGTATAGTCATCCAATAGGGACAAACCAATCGTTTGAATGAATCCTAGTTATCATTTCTACAAGTAAGTATTGGGATTGATCACGTGGGTATACCCGAAGTAGTTATGAACCCATGCGGAACACTTATCCTAGTTATTTTCAAATCTTGATAACAACCACAGTTGTGATCTTGTTTTATTATTGTTTTTCTTTAAACCCCAATTTGGAGATAACTTATCGATAAGTTTATGTACGGGAATTCGTCTAGTTCCTACCTTATTCCCTATGGGTTCTAACCCCAACCTCTTTGTTGGGTTCTTGATTGACAATGTCTGTTTCATACTTTCCCAAGAAGTTTGAGTTTGAGCATTATCAGTCAGCCCTCTTCGCTGAGAAATACGAAATAGAGAATAGTTAAGTCCATACTGACGTTTGTAGAAAATTTTTAGTGTGTAGTGGTCCGGCTTCAACTATTTTTGTCACGACCCAAACGTACACACGGATCGTAGACACGAGACAAGGGACCTCGAGAGACCCCAAGTCAACCCATGACTCATGAATTCAACTAATCTCATTTAAATATATGGAGTGTTAAGCATAAAACATCGCGGAAATGTAACTCCGAAATAACATCAGAAAATACCAAAACATTTACATAAGCTGAATACTACACATTTTCATCTGAAAGCCTCTAACTCGTAAGATGGGTTGATGGGACAATATCCCCAACTAACCCGAGCAATACTGAAACATAATTAATAGGAAAAGGTATCAAACGTCCCTCGGAGCATGAGGACTCACCAACAAGCTAATATCGTAGACTGGGATGGACTAAGGATGAGGATGAGCCTGAGATCTAGACCCTGTATCATGAAACGATATAACATAGAAAGTATGTGGTCAGTACGTGGAATGTACTGAGTATGCAAGGTAAGTAAAATGGACATTTTAAAAGTAAATCAAACTCATAAATATACATTAGAGAAGGACATCATGCTTGCATAAAAAATCTTCGTAATAAAACATAAGGCTCAAGACTTTCAAATCATTCATAATCATTCATTATCATAATCGTAAATAACTTTATCATAATATAACTTGAGCCAATAACATAAACATAACAATGCATAAAAACATGTGGAACAATGGGATGACTCGTCATAACTGACAACATTATGGTAGAGCCTTTCATGATGCCCCACTTTCTTGCTCAAGTGGGCAGAGCCGACCCTAGCTTGCTAGGTGAGGGTCGTGCGTAAGGCGTGATATCACATTTGAGGGGATCATTATCGTTACATCATAACATTTACAACCCATGGTGGCACGTGGTTATGAGACACCGGCGTAGTCCTTTGAACGCTAGGCTGCTCGATGCTAGACGTGGCTCCCAAAAATATACATATAGTCTCATACATAAATTATTAACATCATGAATAAAATTCATTGGCTAAGATATAATATCCATCATCATTGATGCCCTTTAAAACATGCTTAGCCAAGAATCAAGGCCCTTTTTATTGGTCAACATCATAAATCGATAAATCATGAATTCATTTCATAAATCATAAATCATATTTCATCATATGGTCATTGCCCAATGCTTTATCATACTCAATTATTTCAAAACATGCTCATAAACATGGGTAACTTGGATTCATGCATTTCCAAAATCAATAATCTAAAAATAATAAATATTCATCATAAACCATAATTTTCATGAACTTCCATAAATGGGCAATTTAGTTTTAAAAGGAATGAAAAATGATTTTGAAGAAAATAATACAAAACCCGCCCAACATGCATAAATCAATAATTAAAACTCAATTTAAACATACCTATAAAGAGAAATCACATTGTCATGCTTTGGGTAAAACTCCCATGGAATTTGAGTAGGAGAATTCATGAATTAACTCGAAATTGGGCATGGGTGAGGAAGAATTCCACCCATTTTAAAACCCTACATACCTGGGAGTAGATGGATTTAAAGTTCCTTGAACACCCATAAAGAGTTTGAAGAAAATGTGGGGAAGAAGGCCTTGAAACTCCAAAAAACCTCTCTAAAAACCATGCATGAGAATGGGCATGCAATAGGGACTTAACTCCTCTTATCACACTCATAAAATAACCAAAAGGATGTATTTTAGGCCTCAGGGACTTAGGAAGTTACGAAATCACCCTCATTAAAACACAGAAAATATCAGGTCGCCAGTCCTCACGAAGGACCTAACGGGTCGTGGCCTCAAGGAACGACTTGTGGCCTTGATCCGTTGAGTCCACTTCCCCAAACTCCAAGTGAACCCCACGTGTGACTTCATAGTTGTGAGGTCAAACTACGACCTGTGGTCACCTTCCATGGCCTACACTGCCCATCCCAATCTTGCCGAACCTCTAGGGTTGACCACGGGTGATCTCACGAGTCGTGAGGTCTGACCATGACTCATGGTCAGGCCTGTGGCCTCCTCACTCAGACTCTGCCAAACCAAGCTGGGCACGATTCACTTCACGACTCGTGGTCACTCCTCATGACTCACCTCACAAGTTGTTCTGTGACCTGGTGCGAATTTTCAATTTTTCTCCATTTTCACTTACAAGTCTGATCCTTGGATTCCCGGGGTATAACAATTTCCAAAAAGGGGAGATAATACTTTGGTAAAAGTCAAAGCGGTACTAATAGCTAGCTTTATGTACGAGTTCCCATTGAACATGGGAGTGATTATCACCAAAGAGATAAACCGTAAGGTGGTGAGGTTATCTACATCACTGTCATTTCCATGCTTAATATCCCAATTGTGCAGAGAAGCTCATGTCCCTATATTAGCCGGAATTGATATGGAAAAATATGCCACAAAGAAGTATTACTTGTCGAAGTTGAAGAATGAATCAAGGTATGAGCTGATACTTCACAAAACAATCCTTGAGGTGTTCAGGTCTAGTGATCAAACTGCAAGGGCAATTAAAACAATTACAGACCTAGCTGGACGAGCTACAGGAGTAGAATTATTTTGCCATGCTTCCCCAATTCCTATATCCACACCATCTACTTCCAGTGCAGCTGCAACACAACTGGGAGTGGAATCAGCTGAGGCATCATCTGCAATGCCTCAATCTTCAGAGTATGCATTCATTCCAGCAAACTTCACCAAGGTGGTCAGAAAAGAAAATATACAGGAGAAGCATTTGAAGGTGTTTGCTAAGCTGCTAGACCTTTTCGCAGACCGAGCCATCACAGCTGCTTTAGAGCCGTATAAGAACCTTCACGCTTGCATTGATGACATGGAGGTTAGAGCGAATGATAGGCTAAAAGACCTCACAATTCAATATTTGGTAAGGTTTGTGGTTGAGCTAAAAAGGGCCCAAAAGGACATTCTAGAGTTTCAGCAAGAGCGGAAACCCCAAGATTTCCCGGTTCTCGAACTTGAGGAATTGGAGGATGATGTATAGTTCATTGATTTGCTGGGTGAGTTCCTAAAGTAGAAGGAAATCTCCATGAGATGGTGCTGGAGATAAGGGAAGATCCTAGAATAAGAAGAAGCACATGAAGAGCAAACAAGAAAAAGCAGAGTTTTGAGAGGCTCTAAAATAGTCTAGAGTAGAAGAGGATATGCACATCGAGGAGATGCGAGCCCGACTTAGTGGGGCCTCCTCTAATTTAGCACCCTGATTTGAGGAGCATGCAACAGGTGCCACAATTCCTTTAGAGTCGCAAACTCTCGTCATACCACCTCCAGCTACAAAGGCTTCCCCACCTGATACTTTGAGAGCACCAGTCACCACTAATGCCACTGTTGAGGTCCCTGGGGTCACTCCACTCCTGACGATTGTGCTAGACTCAGGAGCATGGAGCTTCATAGGTTTATCCTACTTCCAGTTTGAGATTTTTAATAGATGCATTGGGGACAATACCTTTTTGTTTAGGGGAGGGGGTACCTGTAAGTCTGTCACAACGCTTAAGGGTTTTTATTACCATGTGTCTTTTCACTCAGGTGTTCTATCTAGTAGAACCAACATGTGTAGTTTTTTTTTGAATTAATTTATTGTTTGATCTGTAAAAGAAAATTTTGGAAAATTAGAGTAGTTGCTGGAATTAAACATCTTTTTTGTTAAAAATGTTGGAAAATGGAGACCCATGAAATCTTTTTATATGGCATGTGTTTATTTTTGTAATATATTGACCTTGTCGGATCTATACGTGAGATTATTTTTATATTGATGTAGCAACTGTTCTTAAGCTAAAGCATATTCTAATAATTAGTCGTTGATAGTGCAATTTGGTGACAAGTGTATATGAGCTTAATTGTTGTTGTTCTTACATTGTACATTCATCTAGAACTTGCCTGGTTTATCTTGCTAAGAATGTAGGGAAACTGACTAGGAAAGGATCATAATCCACCTTTTGTAATTAGTCACTAAGCCTATATGACTACCCAAATAATGTGAATAATCCTTTTATCCCAAATGTTGAGCCTAAAGTTGACCTTTTCTTTGCTTAACCTATTCGCCTTCCTAGTTTTTTTATAATGAACTTGTTTTGGCCCCGGTCCTTCCTTGGATATTGTATACCTCAACCAAGGTCTTCTAGATTTGAACTTAAGGTCAATCTATTTTCACGATAAGGAGAAGTAGTATTCTTTGGGAAAATAACTTTAGATTGCAAGAGGTCTAGCCGAGTGAGGCTTGAATGTGGGAGGAGTATAAGCTGAGGAGGTTGAGCATTAAAGACCGAAATGTATGCTTCAGCATATCAATATACCTATTTGGAAGTGGGAAGATATCAATATGGAATTCATTACAGGGTTGCCTCATACACACCGACAACATGATTCTAAATGGGTGATAGTAGACCTGATGACCACATCAACACACTTTTTACCAGTCAATACTACAGACTCACTCAAAGATTATACTAGATTATACATTTGCGAGATAGTTCAGTTGCATGGGGTTCCATTGTCAATCATCTCATATAATGGTACTCAATCTACCTCTCAGTTTTGGAGGTCATTTCAATAGGGTCTTGTTACTCAAGTGAAGCTTAGCACAACTTTTCAGCCATAGACGGACGATCAGGACAAGGGACCATTCAGACCTTGGAAAACATGCTAAGATCTTGTTTGATCGATTTCAAGGGTATTTGAGATTATCACTTACCTCTCACTGAGTTTTTTTACAATAACAATTATCATTCCAACATTTAGATGGCCCCATTTGAGGCTCTTTATGGGCGGAGGTGTAGATCACTTATTGGATGGTTCAAGGTAGGTGAGGCTATGGTGATAGGGCCAAATTTAGTCTATGAAGCTGTGGAGAAGGTTCATCTTATTAGAGAAAGGTTGAAAATAGCTCACGGTTGGCAGAAATCCTATGCGGATATTAGGCGGAGAGAGCTTGAGTTTTAGGTCAATGATTGGGTGTTCTTGAAGGTGTCCACCATGAAAAGAGATATGAGGTTTGGTAAGTAGGGGAAGCTTAGTCCCCGATATGTTGGTCGTTACAGGATTATAAGGCAGGTTGGTAATTTGGCTTATGAATTAGAATTACCCATCGAGTTTGCATCAGTGCATCTAGTTTTTCATGTATCGTTATTGAAAAACTGCATAAGCAATACAACTGTAGTTGTTTTGGTAGAGAGCATTGGTGTGAAGGACAGCTTTACCTAAAGGAGGTTCTAGTTGAGATCCTTTATCGTCATGTTTGAAAGTTGAGGAATAAGGAGGTAGCTTCAGTGAAGGTTTTATGGAAGAATCAGCTAGTAGAGGGAGTTATTTGGGAAGCCGAAGCAAATATACTGGCTAGATACCCACATCTTTTCCCTTAAAGCTCAGTTCCAGCATGATGTACCAGTTTCCTCCTTAGTGCTCTATTCAGTTTCATGACAAGTTCATGTCTCTCAGTTCCTTTAATCTCATATTATGCCTGTACATTTCATGAATTCATTTAGTTATGTATCTCAGTTCGGAGTCAGTAACTTCATGAATATTCAGTATATAACTTTCACCTTCAGGATTACAGCTCCTTCCCTGTCTTTCCAGCTTAGTTAGTCTTCATTCAAGGATGAATGTTCCTAAGGGGGAGATAATGTAACACCCCAAAAGTTCCTAAGACTATACCAGAGTTTTGGAGTTTGAACCTGAAGAGAAAACTAAAAATTTCCCTCAATGTGAGTCACAGTATGAATCGTGACATGAAGGTACGAGTCATACCATAACTTGTAGCATGAGGTCTAGAGAAACTAGAAGTGTCCAAGAAACCATGAAAGGATCCCACGACTCATACTAGGGTGGTACGGGTCATACTAAAGGGTCGTAGAATGGGGGTTATGAGAATTTTTCAAGAAAGGATCAGTAGCTACAAGAGTCATAATATGATGATATGAATAATTCTTTCATTCGTGAGTTGAGATGTTGTAATGCTTCGTACTTTCGAGCTAAGTGTGGAACTGTTTTAGGTCTGTGGATAGACCCGAACATGATGAATTTTATGGGGAAAAGGTGTTGATATTAATTCTTAAGTGTAAGAAGTGCATTGAATGTGAATTAAGGTCGTAAGGAACCTTTACCATAAATTTGAGTTGAGAGCTTTCCTACCAATTGAATTTTTCATATAAGTTATTACAAGGGTCAAATTTAAATGAACATAATTTCCATTTTATAAAGTGTTTTTGGGTGATCCATCATATCAAATTGAAGCTATTTGAGTATTTTTTCCAACGCATCTAACCTTGCATCAATCGAAGTTTGAAGCAAAACGTTATGACCAGTTTAGTGAAGCACTGCCAGGTTTGGTGGACCGGACTAGCCCAGTCACCACGGGTCATGGTTCGACTTGTGCTATGTAGGTATGACTCGTACCAAGCACTCGTAGCAAGAGTTTTAACAAGCTATTAAGCCACCGAGAAGCCACAAATTTGCACACCACGGCTCATGGTATGTCACCATGAATCATGGTATGACCTGTGACAACTGGCAAGCAGATTTTTAAGTGCAACTCTTTAGGAGTATTTTTGTAAATTTCTATACTTTTAACTCCTAAACTAGGTCATTTTAGGGAATTACTTAGCCTAAATGTTACACCTCAAGCCTTGAAATGGCTTCTTGATGGAAAAAGAACTAATGTTGCAGGTCTGGTGCAGGTATGATGGTAGGACCGAAGGCCCATCAGTTGGGCGACAGACCGTCACCTGCAGCTTCATGCTCTGAAGGCAAGGTCGACGGTTGTTATCCTAATGATGGACCATTAACTATAGTGTTGTGGTCAAGCCTCGGTGTCCCCTAAATGATGGAGGACCTGACGGATCATAGAGGGACTGATGACCCATCATTTCCATCGTCAACAAAGGGTATCCAGGACCTTTTTCTGGTTAAGGTTTATGGTAAAGGTGAAGGATCGTAGGGAGAGTGACGGACCATCACGGCCACCATCGAGACACTCAGATATCCGAATTTAGCCCGATTTCTAGGGACCATCTTGTAATTTCCTAAGCTTCTAATCCCTAAGTGACATCGTTTTGGGGATCCTTAAGTGTGTAATTTGAGGGCTTTTCTTAGCTTATTTCTCACTCCTCTCATACACCAAGGTTGGAAAGATCAAGGCTAGGTTTCTTCATCAAGTTCCTTCCAAATCTTCCTTGGGTCTTCAAATTTTATAGCATGTTCATAAAAACCAGGTATGTATTGCTACGAATGAGGAATTTCTTCCACCTTTATGCCCTTTATAAGTTGAATTCATGATTTTCACTTCCCATGCCAAGGGCTTTATGCAATTGTGGTTGAATTATCACATATTCCTCTATGAAATAAGTCCTCTCATGATTCAATTTATGTTTCTATGGTTATGATTAAATTTCCCTTATCAAATCCCTCATGAATCTATATATTTCAAGTCTAAATAATGATTTTATAAACTTCTAGGGTTTGACTCAAATTGCATGAAATTCTATGATTCTCTTAAGATTTCAGGTCTCTTTTAGATTCAAGATAATAATTATGATTTTGAGGCATGTTTTCTACTAGAATTCCTCATGACCCATAATTTACAAGATATGATGATTTTACCTCATTATGCATGATTTTCACTAAATTCAAGTCTATATATCATGACCTATCTTCAACACAATTTTTATAACTTGCTCACATATGTTAACATGTTATGAATTTCATGATTTAAACTAGCTATATAAACCCATATTTCATGATTAGGATATGAGCACTATATATGATTTGGGAGTAGTGTTTAGAACCGAATAAACTAGGGTTCTAGCATATCTGGGTCACAGAATTACGTGCCAACATAACCATGATGGGGTCCTCAACAAGAGTGTCTCCATTGCTCGAATGGGCCACCCATGACTAATATCACACCTTTTTATGGTACTACCCTTGGTAAGGTATGGACACCCTCCTGACTAGGGTTTTACTGACCGGGCTCCATGTATGCTTATGTGGGGTATGTCGGTTTATAAGAATATCTCATTGTTCCTTAATTTCTGTATATTTTTAATACCCCAAGAGTTTCTAAGAGTAGACCCGAAAGTTAAAAGTTGAAAGCTGCTAAAACTGGGAAAATATCATAAAACGGGAGACATAAAAACTCACGGTATCAAACCACGGGTTATTGTATACAATAATGGTGATGGGAAGTCCTGGTGGCAGTGGAGACAATGGGCGATGCAATGATTCATTTCTTGGGAGAACAAGTCATTGTTGTCAGTCGTAGAAAAGGCTGGGCTTAGATGTTGGGGATACCACGGGTTGTCCAACGACTAGTGGTTAGAAGTGATGACCCGTGGTCACGGTCGTCGTGTGGTTGCAAGGAATTCCAGTGCATGTAACGGATCAAGACCATGACTCATTGGAAGAAATCACGAGTCGTGGTAAGGCTCGTGGTAAGGAGGTTCAGTTTTGTGAAGGGGATAAGGAACGATCGCTCAATGATCCATTGCACCAAAGGACGAGTCATCCTTTCTAGCCGTGGTTTGAATTCGGGATCAGGGCCTCGGTAGTGCATATGATGGGCCATACCACGAGTCATCGTAGCTTCCAACGACTCGTTGGTACGACCCGTTGGACCAACCTGGATAGTTTTCAGGGAAGATTCATTAAGGGTATTTTCGACTTTCTCATGCTATAAGACCCTAAACAACATCGTTTTAGCCTATGAAAGGTGGGTTTTTAGAGGGATAATCTATTCTATGTCCTCATTCATGCATGCAAGAGTATAGAAAGGTGATCAAAGGGTGATTCAAGGCTTTCTTCTTCAAATCCTTTCAATTCCTTCTTGGGAATTCAAGGGAGTGTAAGAATCAGTTATTTTTAGGTATGTAGGATTATGAATGGGTATTTCCGTTCATACCCATGCCCATCCCTTAGTATTCTGTGAAACTTTACTACAAATCTATTGGGGTTTTAATCCAATTTTTATGAAAAACTAATGATTTGCAAGTGGGAGATTCTAAAGTGAGATTTACATTATATTTTTTGAAATTATATCAGATTTTATAATAATTTTGATTATTTAATTGTTGATTTCAATTTCTATTAAATTGAGCCTATCTATGCATGATCTATGGTAAATCGATTTATGATCCATACTTTAATTGATAATATTTACAAGACCAACATGATTTACGATTTGAAATATGAGTTTATTAAATTACACATCATGATTTAATGATTCTCAAGTTATATACATGATCTACAAGTACGTATGAAACCTATGATTCATGAATTATATTTTGGCCTACTCAAGGGCCTTATGTAATGGATAGTTCACATATGTACAAGTATGTTTATGATTATCATGATTTAACTAGCCCATGAATTTATGCATGTTATACTATGAGCACTATAAATGTTTTTGGAGTGGTATCGAACAACGAGTAGGTTCGAGGCCCAGGTTATGCCCCGGATCTCATACACTACGTGCCACCGTAGGTATGTTGAGACCTCCTTTGTGACTGTTCTCGACCCAAATGGACCCTTTTCATGGTGATATCATACTTTCATGGTTCTACCGTTTGCAAGGTATGAACAGCCTCCCGACTAGGTTTACAAGTCGGACTTCATGTGTGCTCATGTGGGGAATGACGGTTAAGAGAATCTCTCAATGTTTCTCTTGATTTATGCATGTATATGATTAGGTATTTTGGCTCAAGTCATGTTAAGTAAAGCTTCTCTCCTATGATTACGATTACGCTGCATTACGAATGTTTTGAAAACCTTGAGCCTTATGTTATGTTATGATGTTTATGATATGAGAATGATGTCCTACTCTCATAATCATTTATGAGCTTTTATATATTTTAAATGTCCATTTTACTTACCCTGCATACTCGGTACATTTCATGTACTGACCGTATACTTTCTATGTTGTATCATCTTATGATATAGGTGTCGACTCTCAGGTTCATCCTTATATCTATACTCCCTTCAGAGTTTACTTTCAGCTTACTAGTGAGCCCTCATGTTCTTAGGATCATTTGACAGATACTCATGCTACTTTATATTTTATTACTTGCCGGGTTAGTTGGGGGTGTTGTCCTATAAAACCCATCATATGTAGTAGAGGCTTTCAGAGAGTGTGTAGTACTAAGTTTGTGTACGTCTAGTGATTTCCTATGTCATGATATGCTATGTCACGTTTACGTTTTCGGTTTTCTTTATGTTTAGTCTTCCGCTTAATGTGAATGAAGTTAGATATGCTTATGCCATGGGTCGACTTGGGGCTTCTCGGGGTTCCTTGTCCCGTGTCTACGATCCGGGTCTACTCTCGAGTCGTGAAAAACTTTGTATCAGAGCAATAGGTTGGAAGTGTCCTAGGGTGTCTAGAAGCCGCATTAAGTAGAGTCTTTTTTATGGATGTGAAGCTCGCCACACCTATGATGAAGAGGCTACGAGACATTTAGGAAATGTTCCCTTCTTTCATGATCTATATCGTGTGATGGAAAGTCCTTCTACTCTTCTAATTCGTGCTAATCACTATTGCAGAATCATGCCCCTAGAAGAATGAACGACAGGAGGAATGGAAACGGTGAAGGCGACAGAGATTGCAATGATCATGGGCATAAGCAGGCCCCACCTTTTTAGGAGCCCCAAGCACCAGATCCAGTTGCCCACACTGAGTTTCGAGCGGCTATCCGAATGTTAGCGCAGGCCTTGACCGCTCAGGTCAACCAGTAGGACGTTGTGCATATCCCATAGAATGGCATGGAAGTACTGGCTCGGATTAGATACATATTGAGGATGAAACTTCCGGAGTTCATTGGTTCCAAGGTGAATGATGGCCCGCACGATTTCATCGAGGAGATTCTTAAGATCACCCAGGTTATGATGGTGACCAATGGGGATTGTGTTGACTTGGCCTCCTATCAGCTAAAGGGGCTGGCTCACATATGGTTCAAATAGTGGAGAGATTCTACGGCAGTGGGTGCAGGCCCTATCGGTTGTGAAGAGTTCCACACAGCATTCTTGGATCGATTCTTCCCTCGAGAGATGAGGGAGCAAAAGGCATACGAGTTTGTTAACTTGAAGCAGGGTGACATGTTAGTTCAAGAATACACATGGGAGTTCAGCTGACTATCTAGATATGCACCCGAGTTGGTGGTAGACTAGAGGAGTCGATTGAGTCTATTTGTGCATGGGGTGGCAGACTACTTGGATAAAGATTGTAGGATCGCCATGTTGCATCGGGACATAGATTTTCCCTATATCGTGTTGCATTCTCAAAAAATGGAGTCGGTATATCGGAGGTAGAGAGAGGCTTAGAGGGCCAGGACTGACAGTTATGGGACTTCTCAGGTCAGGTCAAGTCAGGGGGTGGACAGCGTCAACAGTCCCAGCACAGGTCTATTTTTCCATCCCCATCATCGGTTAGCACGCCATCTAGATTTAGAGGGGATCGGAGAAGCAGGGTTTAAGATTCGAGAGGTCAGGGTAGCATGCAGGTGGAGCGCACTTTCCCAGTTTGTGCGGGGTGTGGCACGAATCACCCCGGGAGGTGCCTAGTTGGCTCAGATGCTTGTTTCGGGTGTGGGAAACCCGAACACAGACTCATGGATTTCCCTTCAGCTAGATTAGGGGTCGTCGGAGCCCATATGCTAGCAGCCAGTTCTGCTGCTCCAGTAGCACGTCCCCCTCAACAGGGTGCCTCGGCCTGTTCAGCCAGCGGTCAGTGTCAAAACAGGTTTTATGCTTTAGCACCCTATCAGGAGCAGGAGGTCTCCCAGATGTGGTCACTGGTATGTTGCGTGTTTTTCATGTTGATGTTTATGCTTTGCTAGATCCGGGAGCTACCTTGTCTTTTGTAACCCCTTACATTTCTAGTAGCTTTGGAATTAGTCTCGAGAATTTTTCAGAACCATTTTTGGTTTAAACTCCTATCGGTGATTCAGTGGTAGTTAGACGGGTGCATAGAAGATGTTCGGTCATTATGTTGAATAAAGTCACCTCCGCAGACCTTGTAGAGTTAACCTTGCATAAAGTCACCTCCACAAACCTTGTAGAGTTAGCTTTGACTAACTTTTATATTATTCTTGGAATGGATTGGTTGTATGGGTGTTATGCTTCTGTAAATTATTGGACCATGCGGTGGAATTTCATTTTTTGGGTGAATCAGTTTTGGAGTGGAACGGTAGCTTGGCTGTACTAGTAGGTCAATTTATTTCATATCTTAAGGCCCAGAAGATGATTTCTAAGAGTTTCATGTACCATCTAGTCAGGGTTAAGGATGTTGAGTTCGAGACCCCGACGATCCAGTCAATTCTAGTGGTGTGCGAGTATCCAGAGGTCTTTCCCGATGATTTGCCAAGTGTTCTCCTGAGCGGGAGATTGATTTTGGTATTGACTTTCTACCCGATACGCAGCCTATATATATTCCTCCTTACAGGATCGCTCCAGTCGAGCTAAAGGAGTTGAAGGATCAGTTGAAGGACCTGTTGGATAAGGGCTTTATAAGACCGAGCAAGTCTCCAAGGGCTACACCAGTGGTATTTGTCTGGAATAAGGATGGTTCTCTTCGGATGTGCATTGACTATCGGCAGTTGAAAAAGGTCACCATTAAGAAAAGGTATCCTTTAACCAAGATTGATGATTTATTTGACCAGCTTCAGGGTGCCAAGTGTTTCTCAAAGATAGATCTCAGGTTCGGGTATCATCAGCTCCGAGTTCAGGAGAGTTAAATCCCAAAGACAACCTTCAGGATGCGGTATGTCCATTATGAGTTTGCAGTTATGTCTTTTGGACTAACCAATGCTCCTGCAACTTTTATGTGCCTGATGAACGGGGTGTTCAAGCCGTATCTAGACATGTTCGTGATTGTGTTCATTGAAGACATCCTTATATACTCTCAGAGCGAGGAGGAGCATGCCGCTCATTTTAGAGTAGCGCTCAAGACCCTTAAGGATCGACAATTGTATGCAAAGTTCAGCAAGTGCAATTTTTGGTTGATCTCGGTAGCATTTGTAGGCCATGTAGTATTAGGCGAGGGCATAAAGGTAGATTCTTAGAGAATCGAGGCGGTGAAGAATTGGCCTAGGCCGGTAAATCCTTTGGATATTCAGAGTTTCTTAGGCCTAGATGGTGACTATAGGAGATTTGTCGAGGGATTTTCATCAATTGCAGCACCTTTGACCAAGTTAACTCAGAGGAAGGTAAAGTTCCAATAGTCGGATGCTTGTGAGAAAAACTTCCAAGAGTTGAATACTCGACTCACTTAGGCACCAATGTTGACCCTACCCGAGAGTACCGATGGTTTTTTGGTGTATTGTGATGCTTCGAGAATCGTACTTGGGTGTGTGTTGATGCAGCAATGGAAAGTGATTGCATACGCCTCGAGACAGTTGAAGGTCCATGAGAAGAATTACCCCACCCACGATCTTGAATCTGCCGCGGTAGTATTCGCATTGAAGATATGACGACATTACTTGTATGGGGTCCATGTGGATGTGTTCATACACCACATGAGCTTGCAATATGCTTTCAAGCAGAAAGATCTCAATCTTCGACAAAGGAGGTGGTTGGAGCTACTCAAGTACAACGATATGAGTGTCTTTTACCATCCTGGTAAGGCTAATATGGTAGCGGACGCACTTAGTAGGCTATCTATGGAGAGTGTGTCCCATGTGGATGGGGGAAAGAACGAGCTAGTGAAGATGTCCATCGACATGCAAGGTTGGGAGTTAGATTGGTGGACTCGACTGATGGCGGTGTTGTTGTGCAAAATGGGTCAAAATCGTCCTTGGTGAATGATGTAAAAGCTACACAAGATGAGGATCTGACTTGGGTAAATGAAAGAAGTCGTTCGAAGTTAGAAGGTGGAGGCCTTCTCCCAAGGGGGAGATGGTGTGCTGCAGTACCAGGGCCGCCTATGTGTTCCAGATGTCGATGATATGAGGAGTCGGATATTGCATGAGTCCCATGTATCCATGTATTCTATCTACCAGGCTCCACCATGATGTATCGTGATTTATGAGAAATCTATTGGTGGGATGGCATGAAAAAGGATATTGCAAAATTTGTAGTCAGATGCCCGAACTATCAGCATGTAAAGGTTGAACATCAAAGGCCGGGAGGCGTACTTCAGGATATTAGCATTCCAACTTGGAAGTGGAAAGAGATTAATATGGATTTTGTTACAGGCTTACCTCGTACCCGCCTAATAGTATAATTCATTTGGGTGGTGGTAGAAAGGTTGACCAAGGCTGCACATTTCCTACCGGTGAAAACTATTGATTCAGTGGATGATTATGCCAAAATATATATCCGGGAGTTGGTTCGATTACATGGAGTGCCCTTGTCCGTTATTTTAGACTGAGGTACTAAATTTACCTCTTAGTTTTGGTGGTATTTTCAAAAATGTCTTGGAACTCAAGTTAAACTCAGCACAGCATTTCATCCACAAACGGATGGTCAAGTGAGCGGTCTATCCAAACTCTAGAAGACATGTTGAGAGCTTGCGTGGTGGACTTTAAAGGTAGTTCGGATGATCACTTGCCCCTGATCAAGTTTGCTTACAATAATAGCTATCACTCCAGTATCCAAATGGCACCATTCGAGGCTCTCTATGGGCAGAGATGTAGATTTCCATCGGGTGGTTTGAGGTTGGTGAGGCATCTATGATAGGGCCGAATTTGGTTCATGAGGCTATGGTGAAGGTTCAGTTGATAAGGGACAGGTTGAAAACCGCTCAGAGTCGTCAAAAGTCATTTGGTGATGTGAGAAGGAGAGAGTTAGAGTTCGAGGTGGACGATTGGGTATTTCTGAAGGTATCTACCATGAAGGGAGTCATGCAGTTTGTGAAGAAAGGAAAACTCAGTCCATGCTATGTTGGTCCCTACCGGGTTATGAGAATAGTAGGTAAGGTAGCGTATAAGTTGGACTTGCCCTCAGAGTTATCTTCCATGCATCCTGTCTTTCATGTATCACTATTGAAGAAATGTTTGGGAGATCTAGCTTCAGTAGTTCCGGTGGACAGTGTTGGTATAAAAGATAGCCTTTTCTATTAGGAAGTACTGGTGGAAATATCAGACCGCTAGGTTCGGAAGCTAAGGAATAAGGAAGGGTATCCGTCGCGCCACGACGTTAACTAAGCCGCTTCTTGGGAGGCAACCCAAGTATTTTTACTTTTTGTATTTTGATGTTTTTTTAATTTTTTATTTTGTACGTAGATTGGATGAAAAATAAGGAGAAGAAGAACAAGGCAGGCAATGCACTTGACTGGTCGAATCACCGGTCCACATGCGCAAAGCGGCGCTTGAACATGAGTCAAGGGCAGAAAACTGGGGAAGAAGAGGGAAAACCGGTGGAATGCCAGTGCCAAACCGCGAACCATTAAATGCAGTGCTAGTACAAATCAGATCACTTGGGAGTTGAAGCATGAACGGCAACCCGACGAGAGAAACATAGGTGCTAACCCACAAATTGTCGGTCACCTGTCACATACAAAGAAGTAAACTGAAGAGGTTGATGGACACCTACGTTAAAGCGGCAAAACATCAGTTCTAACCGGCGACCATTGGTGAAACGCAGTTGAAGCTACGCAGTTCATTTAAAATATAAATCGATCCATTGACCAACCCATCCCATGGATTTAAAAACCTGGTCAGAACCACTCCAACTTCCCATAAACCCTTTTCTCCACCTTTTCATTTTCCCATTTACACTTTTTAACTTCCCCATACACCACCTTTCCAACTTCCCACTATTAAACCTACCTCCACACCTACCACTCCTCTCCACTCCTCCTCTTATATAAATTCCCCATTCCTACTCCCCTCATTTCATCAGTTCTCACTCATGAAGAGAAGTGTTGACTGAAGTTTAATCAATAAATTACANCTACCTCCACACCTACCACTCCTCTCCACTCCTCCTCTTATATAAATTCCCCATTCCTACTCCCCTCATTTCATCAGTTCTCACTCATCTTTACACTAAAATAAAGCAAGTTTTTTGTGGAAACTCCATTGTTGGTCAACACTAAGCTTCTATCTCTCTTTTATTTTTGTTCTCAAATTCATTTAGTATGTGTGTCCTACTTTGATTTCGTTTATTGTTTGAAGAAGTGAATATATTTGAGCATGCTAAAGTTGAAATTTTCTCATTCCTGTTTCCCCATTACCCTGTTCTTATGCTTTTCATTTGTTGTATATTATTCGTATTGTGGGTATGTTAGGTGTTGATAAAATGTTGAATGTTAATATGGGTATCCTCTGTGATAAAATGCTTTATTTTTGATGTGTTTGATTTTAGTTGGGGTTGAAGTCTGAGTAGTCCCAAGTGCTTAAAATGTACGATTTTCCTGATGATAGATGGGGTGACATTTTTTTTAAGGGTAGATTATCATTTGTTTTTTATTTTGTGTTGGGTGAATGAATCAAGATTGTGAAGGATTTGTTGTTTAACTAAGTTTGGGGATGAAATGCACTGAACTGCATTCACCGGCGAACAAGCGGTCAGGCCCGGCGAAACGCCGGATGAAGTTCAAGTCAAGGTGCATGGTTCAGGCCACTACCCCAGACCTGCATTTCACCAAATCTTCATGAGTTAAAACCGGCGAAATGCTACTGTGGTGCCGGATGAACAATTTTATCCCCCAATCTACTGTAAAGGATTGGCGGTTAACTGGCGTCTCGCGAGTTTACACCTACATTCTGCCGATGCTGCCATCACTTAACCTCTAAGCCCTTCAATTTCTTTTCCATCCAATTGTTATAATTCCTCGCCTTTCTCTGGCGCNCATTCTGCCGATGCTGCCATCACTTAACCTCTAAGCCCTTCAATTTCTTTTCCATCCAATTGTTATAATTCCTCGCCTTAGCTTATAATGGATTTTAGTTTTTATTTTTCATAATAAAAAATACAAACAGAAATATTGTTGTATGGAACTAATATGGCTCTGCAGATTATGACTTCATCTAGAAAATCAAGCAAAGGGAAGGCCCCAGCCACATCTAAAAGCAAGGGCAAGAGGAAAGCAAAGGAGACCCCATCCCCCACCAACTCCAAAAATTCCATCATCTTTTGCGTTCCCGACATGGAGGGGTACTATGCTATTTGCCAGGGGCTCTCTTCACTATAGAGAAGCTCTTCGACTTGGTGGGGATGCAGGGTGACTTCTCCAACATCACAACATAATTCACTGACCACCAATTTCATGTCTTTGTCAATCCTCTTCCAGATTTCTACCCTAGCCTAGTGCCCGAGTTCTACACATCATACCAGGGCAGGAAGGAAAGCATGCATCATAGAGGAATGGTTGACAAATTTCCCTTCCTTCCCTCAGTTATGGTGAGGGGTGTGGACATTGATATCACAACGGTGGCTATCAATTCTTTATTTTAGGTGGATGAGATTGACACAGAAACTGCGTATGCTGCCAGAACTATCAACAAAGAGGATCAATTCGGGTAGATAGCTCCCATTATTTCCACCAACACACCTTTCAAGGCTTCTATTGGTGGCGAGATCTCTCAGCATGATTTAAAGTTTAAAGCCAAGTTGTTGCTAGATATTATTTGCAATAGCTTCATGTCCACGAAGAATGAGCAGAGGATAAATTTGGAGGTGGCCATCCTTATCACTTGCATTATGACAGGGGTCCCCTTAAACTTTTGGGAAATAGCAGCCATTTAGATGAAAAGAATAGTGAGGTAAGCTGGCATCTCAATGCCCTTTGTTGTACTCATATCTCAACTTTACCTTCAAGTAGAGTGCAACTTTTCCTGAATGAGACCCCCACCATTGCTACTGGTGTGATCCAGTTTATAAAAAGAGGGACGTGGATGCTCTCAAGAGCAAGTGTAAGAGGATGAAAGCTTTTGAGGCTCCCAAAGAGTCTACCTCTCATGGTGTAGAGAAGGTCCCAATGGCGCCCCATCTAAACATACCACACCCTAAGGCATCGGGCCAGGCTTCCGGAGAAATGCCTATTACAGGAGCCTCACCTCCTCCTACCTCCTCTCACCCAAGCGGCCTCTGAAATCTAGAAGAGATGACCTACTCCCACGAGATCTAACTTCAAAAATTGGCTAAATGTCTCCGTGAGTTAATTGTCAAAGCAGTAAAGAAGGAAATGTAGTCCTTATTTGATAGCTTGGGAAAGCTTTGTACTTGTGTGGATATTGTGGAGGGTGCTGTCACATCTCTCTGGTATGATGTGAGAGAATGGAAAGGTTGGACGTTAGTGGAGGTCCCCGATATGAGCATGCTCGACATAGCTATGGTTGCCCCTTGTACAGCTCGAGGCCCCATAAATGACCTATTTGCTGGCTTAGGGGACGATGTGGAAGGCATGAGAGATGCTGGCCATGATGGGGATGATGAGGCCGAGGATGTTGTGGATGATGAGTGACCACTTCAGGGAGTTCGTACCCTCACCTATCTTGTATGCATAGATTGGGGACAATGTATTATTTTATTTGAGGGTGGGATGAGTGTATCTTTTTTGTGGTCTTTTGTGGTTATTACTCGTTGGTTCTATTCCCTTGTCGGGCTTTTATTGATAATGTTGATGTTTCCCTTTTTGGGCTTTTGTTTTGAAAGTTGTGATGGTTGTTGAGCCTTTGTCAGGCTTAGGATGAATGTAATGAATTTGATCTTGAATTGTTAGGGCATATGATTGGGTCTTTATTTAATACTCAAAATGTTTCATGATCAAAGTTTGATTTTCGTCTTTTTGAATATTAGTTAGTGAAGAAACTCTGAGGGTTTTATTTATACCATGGTTCTTTTCCAAGGAGCAATTTCTTTTTCTTTTCTTTTTATTTTCAAACCGAGTGTTCCCTATGATAGATTGTGAGGCAACTTTCTGAAGAGAAAATGTCGTGTTTTTGAGTCTTGTTGAAGTTGTTTTGAGAGGTACTACCAAAATATTTTGTGTGGCGTGAAAAAAAAATGAATTGGGAAGAAATAGGGCATTTGAAATTGAAATTGTAGCACTCTCTTGTCATACATTGCACATTCCTTCTTTGGCTTGTTGATTCACATGCTCAATTTTCTTAAATCATAATCTTGTTATGGTAATGAATTGTGTGACCTCTTTGGGTGTCATTCCTTGTGTGGTAGGGTTGATTGAATAATTCTCATATATCTATGCTTGTCTAGAACTTTCCCTAAGTGTGACTCAAGGCAAAATTCTAGACGTAGCTGCAGTTAGAACATGATTTTAGTCTTTCTATTGCTAGTTGCTTTACCCAAAATAACCTTCTTAAACATCTTTTTTTGCTAGCCAACATTGAGCAGTTGAACTTTTTTTCTTAGAAACCACATTACAAGTTAATTACCATTTTTAATCCTCTTCTTTTACATCCATCCTCCCTAGTTGCTAGTGGTGAAAAAAATGAAAAATGGGGTTTCAAGCCCAAGAAATAGGGAGAGATGTGATGAGCTATAATGTGAGGCAGCACCAAATTATGATTAAAATGAATGAATTGGTTGATTGAAGAAACTTGAATCATGGAAAGAAAAAAAAGAGTGAGAGGTGTTACCTCTTGTTTAGATGAGGCTAAATATGAAATCCAAATAGTTATAAGGGAAGCTCTGGATAAACAAAAGATGAAGGAGGTGATAAAGGAGAGATAAGATGGAATGATCTAAAGAGTGTGATGGGATGTTAAAAGTGTTCACAAAAAGGAATTAGGGAGGTTATAACAACTAGAACTCATTATTTATCCTAACATAACCCCTAGCCTTTATTATGACCCCCAAGTTCTAATTGATTTTAAGTGTAGCAACTCTACATTTGTGGCAAGTTACACAAAGGGAAAGCCTATGGGTCAAGTTGTGTCCATGGAGAATTTCTTTGTGAGAGTGAGCGTGATTGTCTTATTCTATAATCCCTTATGTGTGCATGGCTTGATGATAAAAAGGGATTCTCTTTTTTCATGAGTGGCATCACCCCCTTTGAGGACATGCTTATATTGGTGTAAAGATGTGATTGAGACATGAGTGTTGTGAGCTTCGACGCAAGCTTTGAATGTGATGTTGCAATCATTTGAGATGATATAGGTGCTTGTTTTGCTAAACCATGACCTTGTTTTGAAGAATGAAAGCATTTGTGAATCATGTCTATTTATTGTCATTACCTCTTGAAACTTTTGCATATTTTGGTGAGTCTCTTCTCTTTTTCTTAAGTTGGTGAGCATTTTTCAGTTAGCTTAGGTTCATTGGTCCTTGGTGCATAGATTCATATGGTATAACATGTTGTTCCATTTGCTCATCTGCAAAGATTTGCATTACTTGAGGACAAGCAATGTTTAAAAATTTGGGGGTTTGATGAGTTGACAATTTACCAACTCATTAGGCCCTTAGACATGCGTTTTTGTTTAGTTTTTAGGTCATTATGGTGGATTTTATGCCCTTTCTCCTTGATCTTGGAAGGTAATTAACTTGAGTAGAGAAAGCATGAAATAGAGAAAAATAGCATGAAAAATGGAGATGAGGACTAGTGCTCCACCGGAGGCCACCGGTGAACCGCCGGTGCCAACGTCGAATTTCTCCAGAACTCACTAGTCACCAGCTGCGACCGAACAGCAGACCGCGGACTAGCACCGGTGAACCGCCAGTGACTCGTAAGTGACGTTTGTTAGAAAAGGGCAAAACTGTCCAACTTAGAGAAGGAGGAGTATTTTGTACGACTCTAAAAAGGAACTCAAAATTCATTCTATTCTACTCTATTGCATTGTCTTGTATTTGATTAAAGAGAAGTAGGGAGAGATGTCTTCATCTTCTTCTTTGAAAAGGTAGAAAAAAACTCCATTGGAGATCAAGAACTTGTGCTTGAATTTTCTTACTCATTTTGTTGAATGGATATTGAATTATTACTTAATGCAATGACTTCTTCTACTTATATGAGTGGCTAAATTCCTTGCTAGGGGTGTGTGAGTGATTGCGGTCGATTTTGATTGGGTGTTGTGTATTTGATCTTAGATTTAGTCAATTGGTATAATTTTAGTGTTTCCTCTGAGTTTTAATCTAAATACTCATAGTTCCAAATGTGGGTGATATTTACTTACTCTAATTTTTCTTGAAAAAGGAATTTAGAATATGGGTAAGGAAATACTAATGGGTAATTGGGTGTTGATTATGTAGGGTTGGTCTAGAGATAGCCAAAACCTATTGTCACACCCATTGAGAATCAAATCTAGAAATAGTTTAATGTTACCCAAGTTGATGTGGTTGCTGTGAAAAGGACTTTTGGGTTTGAGAAAACCCGAGGTATAAGGCATCTAATTGGTTGATAAACATAGGATTCCACCACATCTACAACTAATTATACTATTGAGTAATGCTAGAAGTTGTTCGCAATCCCAATCCAATGAAGCCCCATAAATATCACAACCCCTAGTATTCTCTCCTTTAGTATTTTCTATGTTTTGCCCCTGTTTCGTGTGTGAATTCATATTTCAATTGACAAGTTGTGATTCCCCCAATTTGTACGTCATTGTTTTCGAGACATTGATGCAAGTTACTTAAATTTGATAGATAACTCTTGCGTGATCCACTAACATTCCATGTGGGATTCGACCTTTAGACTCGTCGGGTATATTTGTTTTTCCAATGACTATTTATACTCTCTCAAAAGTAGTGAATTTTCACATTATCAGATTTCTGGACATGAAAGATGATCCCATTGCTCATGATGTAGCTGGTGCTAATCACTTGCCTACCGTAGTGGGCAACACAGTATTCTATATCAATAGCACTATGCTCCATTTTTACAGATAAAAGGCTTATTTAGGGTCTTGTGAGCGAGGATGCTAATCGACACATAAAGAAGATTGTCGATATTTTCCAATCCTTAATTGTAGGTAATATGAATCAAGAATATATGCGGTTGATGTTATTTCCTTTCTCTTTGACGGGAGAAGCTACAATGTGGTTTGAAGAGCTCCCCTATTGGGTGATAACCACTTAGGATGAGCTGCTTGATGTTTTCCTTGACAGGTTTTATCCCCCTTGTCAGATGCATACGAGACAGGATCAATTATTTTGTACAAGAACAAGGGGATCCTCTCCGTGAGGTGTGGACAAGATTTAAGAGGAAGGTTGCACAATGCCCAACACATGGCCTTCTAGATGACATGCTCCTTCAATACTTCTATCGTTCATTGGATCCTAGCAATAAAATTATCACTAATAACTTAGCTAGGGGTGCTCTAATGGACAAAACTTTTAATTTTGCACGAGTCTTACTTGAGAAAATGACTAGAACAAATCATGCATGGTGTGCATGGGGAGCTGAGGCAGCAATGGGTGTTACCTCCGCAAATATGATTGAAGAATGGGAAAGAAAAAGCGAAGGGAGAGATAGAAAAATGGCAGCCATCATGGAACTTCTCTAAATACTTACTAGACAAGTGATGAAAACAAGAGTATGGAGTGTGAATGTCATAGGAACAATTGACAAGCCGAAGGACATTGAAGATGAGGTTTATTTCCTCGATGCTAGTTGGGAGGTTGTTGCATCAACCTTGATAGGGGTTTCTATCCCGGTCATCATGATTCAAGTCAAAGCTCTTAGGGATAGGGATACGTAAATCAAGGTCGGGACTATTAGCCTGTAGGTGATTTGGGAAATCAAGGAAGAGAACATTCCATCCATTCAAACATTGAAACTTTACTTGAAAGGGTATTGGAAAGGGTGACTTCCATAGATTTAGGAGTTCGGGAGTTGAAGTGTGATCTACTAGCCCTCACTCAAACCATGGAATCTCATGATGTTTCCATTAAGAAGCTTTAAGAAATAATGAATTAAGTGGAATCTCAAATAGAGTCAGGTTTAAACGTAGAGTCAAGGTCCTACTGGTGGAAATGATTGCCATAAATTTTTAATGTGGTAAAGGTTGTGGAGATAGAACGATTATGAGGGGAAAACCTCCTTGCGATTAGGTAGAGAGTTATTATGGAGATAAGATGACCGAGATTATGGAGCAATGCTCTTTAGGGAGTCCCTACAAGATATTTTATTTAATTGCGAGGGCGAAGGTGTTGAGGGATTTGAAGAAGTATGCCACGCTTTGATAGGACTAGGGTACTATTCTTACCAACCTAAGAAGCTCAATCTTGATTTGAAAAATCGGCAAACTCCTCGTCACAACCATCAATTATTGAACCTCTAGTGTTGGAACTCAAGCCGCTGCCCAGTCACTTGAGGTTTGCATACCTTGGTGTAAACTAGACATTGTCAGTGATCATTTCTGCTCAATTAGAATAATGGAAAGTAGAGGAATTACTAGTAGTATTGATAAAGCACATTCGAGCAATTGGTTGGATGATTGCCAATATAATTTGCATAAATCTGGATATTTTCACTCACAAGATTAACCTTTAAGAGAGTTGCATTTCATCCATCGAGCATCAAAGGCGATTTAATCCACCTATGTAAGAGGTGGTAAAAAAGGAGATCATCAAGTTGTTGGATACAGGAGTAGTATACCCGATAGTCGATAGTACTTGGGTAAGCCTGGTGCACTGTGTACGTAAAAAGAGGGGAATCACGGTAGTTCCAAATGAGAAAGATGAAATGATAGCTATACGGTCTATTACCAATTGGTGGGTATACATGGACTATCAAAAGTTGAACTCATGAACAAAGAAGGATTATTTCCCTACCCCCATTACAGATCAAATGCTTGATCGACTAGACGGATGGGACTATTATTACTTTTTTGTTGTATATTCATGGTATAATCAAATTTTTGTTACCCCAGAATATCAAGAGAAAACTACTTTTACACGTCCCTGCGACACATTTGCTTTCAAAAGGACGTCATTTGGGCTTTGCAATTCCCCCACCCACATTTCAAAGGAGTATGATATCCATCTTCTCGGATATGGTGGAAGACACCATGGAAGTCTTCATGGATGACTTTTCTATTACGGGAAATTCGTTTGAGGAATGCTTGATGCATTTAAATGATGTGAAGAAACAAATTTAGTCCTCAATTTGGAGAAATGCCACTTCATGGTAAAGGAGAGGATTGTGTTGGATCACAAAATTTCAGAAAAAGGGATAGAGGTGGACTAAGCAAAAATTGAAGCCATCTCTAACCTACCTCCTCCAAATACCGTGAAAGGAATAAGAAGCTTTTTGGGTTACGCATGATTTTATCGACCGTTAATCTAGGACTTTTCAAAACTGGCTCACTCGTTGTTTAAACTATTGGAAAAGGATGCTAAGTTCCATTTTAATGACGCTTGCATGAAGGCATTCCTTGGTTTGAAGGAAAAACTCATATCAGCTCTGATCATTATTGCACATTATTGGTCTAAACCATTTAAGTTAATGTGTGATGATAGTGGTGTTTCCTTGGGGCCAGTGCTTGGTCAAAGAAAAGATAAGGTCTTCCACCCTATATACTATACTAGAAAGGCCTTAAATGAAGCTCAAGCCAACTACACTGTTATAGAACAAGACTTTCTTGCAGTGGTGTTAACTTTTGAAAAGTTTTGATCGTATCAATTGGGAACAAAAGTGGTGGTTCACATGGACCATACAACACTCTGATATCTCGTGATGAAAAAGGATACAAAACCCAAAATCATCCGATGGGTTATTTTGCTGCAAGAGTTTTACTTCAAGGTAAAGGATAGGCGAGGATGTGAAAATCAGGTGGCTAATCATCTTTCTCGATTAGAGGAAGACAGAAGGCCTGTTGGAGACCATGACAAAGATTATGCCTTTCCTGGTTGAGATTGTTAATAAAATTGAGGAGTTCAAAATGTGAGCTTATGAGGATGTTTCTCTATATAAAGCTCGAATAAAGTACCTCCTTGATCAGAAAATAATGAAATGGGAGTTTGCTCTGGGAGAATCGGTGATTCTATTTAACTCGAGGCTTTGTCTATTGGTAAAATGGGTGCTTCTATGTCCACTAATGGTGCAATTTTAGTATTTGTATATCCCATCTATATGGTTGGTATGATATTTCTTTTGTAAATCAAATAAGGAAAACAAGGTATATTTTTATCCAAGCCACAAATCCACTCCCTAGTTTCCCAAATGAGGATCCTACTCTATTCAATCTTCATTATATCTCATCACCCCTTTCTCAAGTTCATGTTACTCCCTGTTTTTGAATCATTTAATTAATCCGAAGTATGCATGTACATGTTATGAATTGAAAGATTATGCATTGTACATCATGGAAGAGTCAGGGGTTAAAAACATAAACAAATCAGTGAGTGAATGCAAAAATTGATCGTTGACCAGGCTAAATGCCTTCAATGACACGGACATCTAGGCACTGTGCTTTTCAGTAAGACAACAATGTAGCATCTATATATACATGACTTAAGTCGTTTTCAGCCATTTCAAACATTTTCCCAATGTAGAAACCAACTTCTCCCTTCATTTTTCTTAGGGCTCTTGATGTATTGATGGGACTTTGAAGGGAAAACATCATCCAGTTTCAAATCTGAGCTAGATTCAAGCTCCTTGAGTCAATGAGTCATGTTAGTGAATTTTTTTTGTCAAATTTTGGGCATTGCAGTGAAGCTAGATTTCTAGAAATTGAGGTCTATCATTGATAAACCATGCTAAGTTGATAAGGGTAAGATTCTACCCTCCTTTGTAATTAATTCTTGGTTATATGTCCATGTTGAAAGATTGAGTTATTAAAGTTGTTGTTCTTCTTTTGTATTGAATTTAGAGAAATTTGGGTGAAGTTGTATAAAGGTTATATGAGCTGGTGTTGAAGAAGCGATTGAGGTGTTTTACATGTTGACATTGGTAGTGCGTAATAGTCACAAGGTATGTAAGGGAGCCGCTTTGATTGGCTAAGAACAAATCATGTACCGTATAATATCGTAGAGTTGTACCTATCCCTAATTGGATAATTAATTGTTGTTGAATAACGAATATTATTGTTACACCCCGTAAATTACCATTGATTAGCGAACGTGTGTGTGCTCTTGTGATAGTGTTGGGAGCACGACACGTGTAGGAAAAGGCCTGAAGAGGGGAGCGCATGAGTACATCATCGATAGAATAGGAGGCTAAAGCTAGAGGTAGGGCGCAAGAAGTGCCCCCCCTTTCCCCGGTGCCTTGAGCAGCAAGTCATGCCCTTCTGTCGGCTTGTTGGGAGGCGTGTTGTGCCCCTAGCCACCTCCTCCCTATAGATATGTTAAGTGAGGTAAAGATTGTTTCATTTAATATTATCCTCAACAAAGGACTCGGGTGAGGCGAAGAGGGCACAAGGTTTTCTACTTTTAGAAGCCAAATTAAGCTACTAAATCACCTCTAAACGTATATTCTTCTTAGGTAATGATTCCTAGGCCTATGAAGAACGTATCTGCGGAGTTATTTCATCAAAATTTTCCCGGTTCGATGGAGTCCCACCGAGTTGACGTTGTGGAAATCACTTCTAATCAAGTCTGAAACGTCTACAAGTGATAAGTAAGTATTTGTACCTTCTTAATTCTTATGAATTTGTGAGTTTTGTTTGAATTTGAGCAGATTATAAATTATGGTCGTTATGGATATTATTGAATGTTTCTAGATGTTTTCAGGGACTAAAAACAGAATTTCTACATCAATGTAAAGGATATAAGTTGGAGGAATTGCTAGTTCTAAACTGGAACAATATTTGGCGAGCAGAAATTGGCAATTCTTGTTATACCCTGAAAGCCCAAAGATCAGACCCGGGAGTTGAAACAGAGAACACAGGATTTTCTGTACCATGTCACAAAATGAGTCGTCAGGTGACCCATCGGTTGACCATGAGTCGTTAAGTGACTTGTGGTGAGGAGTGATGACCTACCTGGGAATTTCGAATTTTGGGTGACCATGAGTCGTGGTCAACCCCACGAGTCGTTAGGAAATCCGTGGTTAAAGGACATTTTAAGGATGATGGATGAACTGCAGTGTACCCCACGAATGGACACCACAAGTCGTGGTAAGATGCCTCAATTCGTTAGGTTAGTCATGGTCATCAGTTGATCAAGGACATAAGGTTTTGGGCAGTGGAGGTAACGGAAGGTGACCACGAGTCGTGGTCACCAAGATGAGACGTTAGGTCCCTCGTGGGGACCCTTTGAAGAAAAGTGGCAGAGCACTTAATGATAACAGACGATGACTCATGCCCTGTGGTAACGACTCGTCCAGTCCCTCGTGGGGACTAGCAGTCAGTTTTTCCCTGCTAATTTAATAAGGGCTTATCCATAATTCCTATGATCATGAGGCCTACACTAAATCTTTTTAATCTATGAATAATGAGTTTTAAGAGGGGTAATTTCATTCTAAGCTATCCTATTCATGCATGCAACCTTAGAGGGCTACAGAGGTGACAAAGCTTAATTCCTTCAGGATTTTCATCAATTCTTCCTTGGGAAATCAGAGAAATTATAGAATCAGATTCTTTTAGATATGTGATGTTATGAATGGGTGAATTTTTTCACACTCATACCCAATACCTCTCTAATACATGAAAATTTATATATTGATCCTATGGGGTTTTAACCCAATGCATGAATTTCCTAATTTTCTACATGGGTATGATCTAAGTATGTTTCTATTATAGAATTATGATTCATGGGAAAGTTTTACAATGTTTTCAATTAAAAATCATTTTTTCAAGTTTTATAAATTATAATGCCTATCCATGAGAAGTTCATTAAAGTTGATATTTATGATGTATGTTCAAGTATGAAGAGATATTTATGATGAAAATCTTTTTTTCAAGTTACCCATGTCTATGATCATGCTTTCAAGTGAATCAGGTATTTCAAGCATGTTTAAGTATTGGGCAAGCCCATATGTTCAAGTATGATTTATCATTTCAAGTTAATAAGCTTACCACATGATTTTCGAGTCAGGACTTCCAATTATGTTCAGCTTGTGGTATGGTCTGAGCCAAGGCTCCTCACGTATGATTGATCTTGGGCATAATTGCATGCCGAAATGCTATTTTATAACTTAATTTAGTCGTGTTGGTCTAATTATACACTTACATTCTTATGTGATTTTATGTAAATTTGGATATGAACTAACCAACATGATTAGTCCTTGTCTTGTAGGTGTAAAATGCATATGAGGGACTAAATAATGATGGGTGAAGTGAACGAATTGAATTGGAAGCAAATTTAAAAAGATGGCGAGAAGACATGCAATGGCGAGGTTGGCCGCGCCAGGTAGTGTGCCACGGTGTGCGTGTGCTACGCCCAGCGCTTTGCCACGCCAAGTCCATGCGCGTTAGATGCAACACTCCAAAGCGCCAGCGTGCAAGCGACCGTGCAGCGCCAGGCACTACTGCGCGCCACAGGCCGTGTCACGCTGGCCATCGCGCAAGACCAGCGCCGCGTCACGCCGTCTGTCGCGCCATGCCTCGGCCAAGCACCATTTAAATGCGAATTCCAGTGGCCCTCCACATTACTTCCATGGCATGGAGGCAAATTGGTGCATTCAGCTCCGTGCCATGGAGCCATTCCATGGCAGGCCAAAAATCGCAAATTCCTTATTTACTATAAATTAAACCCTTAGCTTCTAAAATAATTTGTCACAAAATATTTTCTGGAAACCGTAGAGGAGCGAAGGGAGAAGTGAAGAACTCACCTACGGTTCACTAATTTTACATTCTCTTTTATCTATTCTTGTAAGTCCACTTCTTTAACGATGTTTTTAAGTTATTGTATGAACATGAGTGGCTGAAACCCTTCCTCTAGGGTTGAGGCCATGTGATATGATTGTAATGCATGATTTCATTTTGGTTTGAGTTGTTATTTGTTGTTTCGTCTTACATTCTTAATTATCGTTGTTTTTATGCTTGATCACCAAAAAAACATACATGTTAATCTAGGTAAAAGCTTGAAAGAGTAACCCTAGGCTAGAACAAGAGAATGTAAGGAGCAAGCTCTTATCTTACGATCGGATTCGTAATTAGGATAGAAATTATATCTAATTTTCCTTGCTTGGTTGATAAACGGGATGATAGAAAGACACCGACTTAGAATTATCACTCCACCACTCGTAGAAGTAGTTGTGAAGCTAAGTTGGGATAAATGATTAGAGGTACGAAAGTCCCTAATCAAGAGCATAAACCCCATAAACGACATCCATGTAGTTGAATTGCCCACGAACTAGGATGTCACATCCCCGCACAACGATATAGTTGTGAAGCTAGTTTGTCGTGTTTAGAGGCTCCATAGACCATGAACATCACATATTCCAACTATGTGAAACAATAATTGATAATTTCATACGTGAACCATTACAAAGTGTAGCAATGCATGCTTATCTATCCTTAGCTCTAGTTTCTTCTTATATAGTTTCCAGATTATTTTGTGACCACCCTAAAACTTAATTATACTTTACCAAAAAATTCTATAATCAACACTTGTGAAGGTTGATCTTACACTTGAACTTGATAATTTGTTGAATTGGTCTTATCCCTATGGGTTCGACATCCGGCTCTTAAAAGGGTAACTGTATTACTTGTACGACCGCGTACGCTTGTGAGTGCGCTGGAGCACAACAAGTTTTTGGCGCCGTTGCCGAGGACTTGGAGAAGTTTAGTAAATTTTTCTATTTTTATGTGATTTTTAATTTCCTTAAGTGTTGAGAAACTTGGTCTTAGTCTGATATATTGTAGGTGACAGGTTGTCCTTGCAGAGCGTGCAAGGAATAGAGAGCTAGTGGAACCGTTGCTTGAACCTGAACGTCAACTTCATTTACGCAGGAGGGAAACTCTAGAGAAAAAGCTAAAGAGACATCATGAGAGGTTACAACAACACCCATCGGTACGACAAGCAAAGTTGTTACCTGAAATTATGGCAGCTCGACCAGTTCGCGAAGTGGCTATCCCACTAGCGACAAATGTGACCTCTAGTATCCGCGAACAAGAACCTGGAGGGAACTTTGAATTGAAACCGAATATGGTGCAGCTGTTACATTCTAGTGGCCAGTTCACTGGGATGACTCATGAGGACCCACAACAACACTTACAGAACTTCCTTGAGATTAGTGACACGTTCTTCCCCAACGGAGTGTCCACAGATTATGTCCGACTTACCCTGTTCCCATTGTCATTGTTGGGAGAGGCAAAGAGGTGGTTGAAATCTGAGCCACCGAATTCCATAACTTCTTGGGATGATTTGACAAAGAAGTTCCTCATTAGATTCTTCCCTTCAGGCAAAACTGCCAAACTCAGGACTGAAATATTAAGCTTCAAGCAGAGGTCGGAGGAGAACATGTATTTTTCTTGGGAGAGATTCAAGTCATTATTGAGAGACTTTCCCCATCATCAGCACTCCAATGAAGTGCTAGCCCATACTTTTGTGGAAAGTGTAGACCCACACACAAAAATTTTACTAGACTCTGCATCGAGTGGGCAAGCATTAAAGAAGACTTATGATGAGCTGTACACTTTGTTGAACATGATTGCTCAGGGAAATCCAAACTGGCACAGCGAGTCATCGAGAGAGGCAGGAAAGAGAACAGTAGGGCTGATAGAGGTGGATGGTGTAAATGTGTTGGCTGCACAGCTAGCATCATTTCAGCATCAGATGATGACTCAGTTCAATAACTGAGTATGAACCAACAGCAGGTATAGGTAAATACAGTTCAGCAAGCTCCTAGTTGGTGTGAAATCTGCGAAAATAATGGGCACAATGTAGAATCTTACGGGGCCAATCCTGAATCGGTCAATTTTGTTGGGAATGTTCAGAGAAACAATTAGAATTTTGGGAACAATTACAACAAGAATTGGCAGAGCCACCTAAAGTTTTCTTGGGGTGGAAATCAATGTCAAAGCTACCAGTAACCTTAGCAGCAATAGTATCAGCAGCAGAACAGGCAGAATGGTGGACAATTGAGCAGCAACATTGAGGAGACATTGCAGAAGATTATGGAGACACAGACCCAATTAGCAGAGAATCAGGCGAGGATGGCATCAGATTTGAAAAATCAGCAGTTTGCCACCCGCAATCTAGAGAAGCAGATGGGTCAAATATTAGCTGCACACCACACTAGAACGCAGGGAGGATTACCCAGTGACACAGATAAAAACCCCCGATAGGTCAATGCCATCAGTCTGAGGAGTGGTAGGCAATTGGCTGATGCACCACCGAAAGAGAGGAGAAATGAGGTACAGTCGTAGTTGGTTAGAGAGGGACCATCCACTGACTAGGGAGAGAATCAGAGTGTTGTGCAACAAAATGCCCAATCATCATTGCAGCCAACACAGAGACCACCACCCCCATTTCCGCAAAGATTCAAAAATAGCAATGAGGAGGAATGCTTTAGAAAGTTCTTTGATATTTTCAAAGAACTTCACATAAATTTTCCTTTGCTTGATGAATTGCAGGGAATGCCCAAGTATGCTAAATACTTAAAAGATGTGGTGGCTAAAAAAGTCAGATTGGTGGATGTTAAGACAGTAGCATGGACTGAGGAGTGCAGCCACAGGGTAATGAGCAAGATACCTAAAAAGCTCAAAGACCCAGGGAGTTTTACCCTCCCCATACAAATTGGTAAAGCTTAGGTGATAAGAGCTCTATGTGATTTAGGGGCAGCAGTTAATCTAATGCCCCTATCTTTGTTTAAAACCTTGGGGTAGGGTCAACCGAGACCAACACGGTTGATGTTGCAGCTGGCAGACAAGTCGCGAGTGGAACCAGATGGAATAATCGAGGACCTTCTCATCAAAGTGGGTAAGTTCATTATACCCGCTGATTTCATTATATTGGATTTTGATGTTGATGACAATGTACCCCTGATCTTGGGACGACCATTTTAGCCACTGGAGAAGCGATTATTAATGTAAGAATAGGGACCCTGAAAATGAGGGTCGATGATGAAGAAGAACTCTTCCGGGTTTACTAAGAGATTAACCCACCCACACATTATAGAGACCTTTGTAAGGTCAGTTTGTTATCAGAGGCTAAGGATGGGGTGGCAGATTCCATAGGTCCACGGCCGCAGGAGATGATTACTTTACAGCCAGAATCTGATGGACGACTTCTATTAGAGAAGGAGTTGGAGGAAGAGAGGGACAAAGTGGCGGCTGTTCCCACGAAAAACAAAAATAGAAGAAGATGGTTCTCAAAAGGGAACACGGGTATGAGGATATCCTGAAAAGGATAGTTCACGTCGTGCTGTGACATAAAATTAGGCGCTACTTGGGAGGCAATCCAAGGGTACCACAGGTAAAAAATTTTTTTTTATTATTTGTGTTGATTTTGTTTATTTTCATCTTCTTGTTGTTTCTGGTGGAGTATTAAGCACAGATGGAGGGGAAGTCTGAGTATCCTGGGAGGAGGAAGCTAAGGAGCATGAAAGAGGGAAAGTGCGGGGTCGAACACCCATTTATTCAAAATGAAGAAAAACATGTTGTTAGCCAGGCCTAGAGGCCCCCGGGAGTATTTCTCACCCTTTTTGAATTTTAATTAGATTCTTTGGGGACATAGCATGATTCAAGTGTGGAGTGAGGGGGAAATTTCAAATTTTTGTGCTTAATAATTTCGGGTGAATTCAGTGCTTGATAGGTATAGGTTGAGGGAGAATTTTTTATTCGAACATGATTCCCCACCCATTGGTTTTTCTTTTCGGTTCTTTTCTGACGGGGGGCACTTGGAACCGAAAAATAAAAATTTTCTTTGTCTGTACATAGTTGTTTTTAGTCATAGTTAGGGACTATTCCCGACTATGGATGGATGACGACCGTCTTGAGGGAAAATTAGTCAATAGGTTTTGGTTTTTGAACCCATAGTTAATTGATGGCTTTATGTTCTTGTTATGTGCTATACATGATTGTAAGATGCAAGTATGGTTAGTGTTGAAGCATGTAAGTGGTATAACTCCGTTTGAGACACCTAGGCTCTTGAATGTGAATCTATGTTCTTAAAGCTTAATTTTGAATTCTTGTGATTAGCTGAGTTAAGAGTGTGCTGAATTTGTCTTGACTCCAGCATGTGCCGTGAGTGAAAGGTTTTTGAATATTCCATGCTATTGTGTAGTGTCTATAACTTTCCTAGTGTGTATACAAAAAGAAATGAGAGATGTCGATTGTAGGAGTTGATGTAGGCATTTCTTTGAATGAGCCTAAATTTTATCCCTCGCTTTACCTACCTTGAATGTCTGATCCTAGTTAGCCCCATTGAGCCTTAAGCCTATTCTTTGATAGCTGCAACATAAGCTTAATCCCTTTCTTTCAATAGCCTTGAAGTTGCTCCAAAACTCCTAAGCGCTTAAGTGAAAAATCCAAAAGAGTAAAGGAGTGAGAATCGTGAAAAAGAAGGAAAAAT
>JACEIK010002901.1:80198-176723 GCA_018107945.1 Datura stramonium
TCATTATTAGAGTTTTAGTAAATTAACATTTGAAAAGGTTTTACCCCGTAGTCCAGTCCCTGTGGGTTCGACATTCCGGTTCTTAAAAAGGGCCACTATACTACTTGTACAACCCGTACACTTGCGGGCTCATCAAATCCTCCCTTCAAGCTCTCAAGTTTGCATGCATGGAATGAACTAGCTTAGAATAGGTTTTCCCCTCTTAAAACCCTATAAAATGAGCCTTAAATGACGTAGTATAGGTCTTAGGAACTTAGGAATTATAAAAATACCCTTACGGAATTCACAGGAAAAAACTGGCAGGTGGTACTAATGGACGACCTGACGGACCGTCACTAGCCCAAATGACTCGTTACGTTGCTCGTCGGGTGCACTAGTTAACTGATCCTCTAGGGCTCGCGATGGGTGACTTAACGACCCATTTCCACTAGTCATGACTTGTTTCAACCTACAATCATGTACACTGCCTTAGTATAAAATGGAACTCACCTTGCTTGATCACAACTCACCTCACGAGTCGTTGGGACAGACCACGACTCGTGGGGTCCCTCCCATTAGGTACACTGGTTCCTTCTCCCTCTATTTTCCCACGCCACCCCACGATTGACATGACAACTCGTGGTGACTGACCACGTGTTGTTACCTCACTCGTGGGGACCTCAATCCTTTATTTCCCCAAGCCTCCCCACAAGACACCTGACAACTTGTGGGGTCTCCTCACGAGTTGTCCAATGACTCGTCTTGTGCCTGCAACATCAATTTCACAATTTTCCCATTTCAACTCCTAGGTCCGATCTTTGATCTTTCAGGGTATAACAATATCTCCACCTTGGGGAAATTCGTCCTCGAATGTTAGAAACACAGAAAACGCAGAAACATGCGATCATCATATGCAAATACTGATTATGCAAATTGAAAACTGGCGGAATGACTATCTCCAAAAAGAACTACATAGCTGAACTGAATTCAGAAATCACATACATTTATCATAACATAATTCAAACTTGCGCACATGGACAGATCATGGAAATTGATTAGAGAATTAGGGCAAAAATTGATACCTCAAACTAGAATTTAGCCGGTGGGGAACAGGTGGGGGTATTTAGCCATCATAGCCGCTTCGTCTTCCCATGTAGCTCCCTCAACATGCTGGTTTCTCCACAACACCTTCACCGAAGCTACTTCTTTGTTCTTCAGCTTCCAAACCTGACAATCCAAGATCGCAACTGGAATTTCCTCATAGCTGAGGCTACCTCCCACGCCAACACTTTCCACTGAGACAACTAAAGATGGGTCACCCAAGCACTTTTTAAAGAGTGATACATGAAAGACGGGATGAACTAAAGATAACTCTAATGGAAAGTCCAACTCATACGCTACCTTACCAACTTTTCTCATAACTCAGTAGGGACCAATATAGCGGGGACCGAGTTTTCCTTTCTTTCCGAACCGCATGACTCCCTTCATGGGAGATACCTTTAGAAATACCCAATAATCAACCTCAAACTCCAAATCTCTTCTTCTCACATCTGCCTATGACTTTTGACGACTCTGAGCAATTTTCAGCCTGTCCTTATCAACTGAACCTTCACCATAGCTTCATGAATCGAGTCTAGCCCCATCATAGCTGCCTCACCAACCTCAAACCATCCAATGGGTGACCTACACCTCCAACCGTAAAGAGCCTTGAACGGTGCAATTTGGATACTAGAGTGATAGTTATTATTGTAAGCAAACTAGATCAAGGGCAGGTGATCATCCCAACTACCTTTAAAATCCATCACAAAGGCTCTCAACATGTCCTCGAGAGTTTGAATTGTCCACTCCGCCTGACCATACGTTTGTGGATGAAATGCTGTGCTAAGTTTAACCTTAGTCCCAAGACCGTTTTGGAAAGATCGCCAAAATTGAGAGGTAAACTGAGTACCTCGATCTAAAATTATAGTCAAGGGTACACCATGAAGTCGAACCTACTCCCGAAAATACAATCTGGCATAATCATCCGCTAAATCTGTGGTTTTGACAGGTAGAAAGTGTGCAGCCTTGGTCAACCTGTTGACCACCACCCAAATGGAATCGTTGTGTCGGCGAGTACGAGGTAGGCCTGTAATCAAAATCCATATTAATCTCTTCCCACTTCCAAGTAGGAATGTTAATATCCTACAATACGCCTCCCGGTCTTTGATGCTCAACTTTCACTTGCTGATAGTTCGGGCACTTAGCTACGAATTCTGCAATATCCTTCTTCATGTCGTTCCACCAATATATTTTTTGCAAGTCATGATACATCTTAGTGTCACCATGATGGATAGAATACCTGGGTCCATGTGCCTCATGAAATATCTGGTTCCTCAAATCATAAACATCTGGAACACCTAGACGGCCCGGGTACCGCACCACTCCATCTCACCCTTGGGAGAAGACCTCCACCTTCTTACTTCCAACGGCTTCCTTCAGCTCTACTAGAATTGGATCCCCATCTTGCCTGGCCTTCACATCCGTCACCAAGGAAGATTCTGATCCGTTTTGCAGGACAACGTTGCCATCGGTTGAGTCAACCAATCTAACTCCCAACTTCGCAAGCCGATGGACATCATTCACCAACACTTTCTTTCCCTCATTCACATGGGACACACTATTGATAGAGAGTCTACTAAGTACGTCCTCTACTACATTAGCCTTACCCGTGTGGTAAAGAACACTCATATCATAGTCCTTAAGTAGCTCCAACCACCTCCTTTGCTGAATATTGAGGTCTTTCTGTGTGAACACATATTGGAAGCTCTTGTGATCCGTGAATACATCCACGTGAACCCCATACAAGTAATGCCGCCATATCATCAATGCAAACACCATTGCAGCCNGGCCAAGACTCTTGTGATCCGTGAATACATCCACGTGAACCCCATACAAGTAATGCCGCCATATCATCAATGCAAACACCATTGCAGCCAATTCAAGATCATGGGTCGGGTAGTTCTTTTCATGAACTTTCAACTGTCTCGAGGCATATGTTATCACCTTCCCATGTTGTATAAACACACACCCGAGTCCAACTCGTGAAGAATCACAATACACTACCAAGCCATCCGTACCCTCGGGTAGAGTCAACACTGGTGCTGAAGTGAGTCAGGTCTTCAAATCTTCAAAACTTTTGTCACAAGCCTCCAACCATTGAAACTTCACCTTCTTTTGAGTCAAGTTGCTAAATGGTGCTGCAATAGACGAAAAACCCTCCACAAATCTCTGATAGTAACTCGCTAAGCCCTAAAAGCTCCTTATATCTGATGGGTTCACCGGTCTTGGCCAATTCTTTACCGCCTCAATATTTTGAGAGTCTACTTTTATGCCCTCACATGATACCACATGGCCTAGAAATTCCATCGAGTCCAACCAAAACTCACATTTGCTGAACTTTGCATACAAATGATGATCCTTAAGAGTATGAAGCACTATTCTCAATTGAGCGGGATGCTCCTCCTTGATCCGAGAGTATATAAGGATGTCATCAATGAACACAATCACGAAGATGTCGAAATATGCCTTGAACACCCTATTCATTAGATTAGTAAAAGTTGTAGGGGCATTGGTTAGTTCAAACGACATAACAACAAATTCGTAGTGACCATACTGAGTCCTGAAAGCGATTTTGGGGATGCCACTCTCCCGAACCCTGAGCTGGTGATACCTGGATGTGAAGTCAATCTTGGAGAAGCACTTGGAACCCTGAAGATGGTCAAAGAAATCATCGATCCTGGGTAAAGGATACCTGTTCTTGACGGTGACCCTGTTCAACTTCCCATAATTAATGTACATCTGAAGCGAACCATTCTTCTTCCGGAAAAATAACACTAGTGCACCCCATGGAAATTTAGTCGGCCTAATAAAGCCCTTATCTAAAAATCCCTTCAACTGATCCTTCAACTCTTTTATTTCGGCGGGAGCCATTCTGTAAGGCGGAATAGATATAGGCTGCGTGTCGGGAAAAAGATCTATACCAAAATCAATCTCCCTCTCGGGAGGGACACCTAACAAATCATCAGGAAAGACCTTTGGATACTCACGTACTATTGGTATGGACTCGATAGTCGGGGTCTCGGACTCTACGTCCTTAACCCTAACTAGATGGTACAAACAACCCTTAGAAATCATCTTTTTGGCCTTATAGTAGGAAATGCATTGACCTACAAGCACAACTGAACTACCCTCCCATTCTAAGACTGGCTCACTCAAAAATCTGAACTCTACTGACCATAAATAGCCAATCCATTCTAAGAATAACATAGAAATCGATTGTACCTAACTCTATCAAGTCTACTGAGGTGACCTTATGAAGAATTGAGACCGAGCTATCTCTATACACCTGTCTAGCTATAACAAGGTCACCTACTAGAGTAGAAACTGAGAAGGGCTTTGATAAGACATCCGGATTGACTCCGAAGGTACCGGCCACATAAGGTGTCACGAAAGACAAGGTAGTCCCCGAATATAACAAAGCATATACATCAACATGAAAGACTCTCAACATACCGGTGACTACATTTAGTGAGGCCTCCTTCTCTTGACAAGTGGCTAAGGCATAGAATCTATTCTGGCGCTGTCCGCCAGCTGCAGTAGTGGATGCCCCTTGATGTGCTGTGCGTGGGGGAGGGGCTGCTGAACTAGAAGCTGGGCCTCGACCCCCAACCTAGTCCTGTCTCGCAGCGGGACAACCTCGAAGCTTATGTCCAGGCTGCCCGCATCCAAAACAAGCTCCTGACCATGCCAAGCACTGGCTTGTGTGCCCTCGGCCACATCTACGATAAACTGGGATACTAGAATATGCGAGTCTACTAATATGAACCCTCGAGCCTGACGCTCTCCATCTCTGATCATGTCTAGGCCTAGATGGAACACTCAGCGCTGAAGATGTTAGGGTTGAGGATCTCTGGTGGGTCTGCTGTCGATGCCCACCACCAGACCTCTATTGAGAGAACCTGTGGTCCTCGTTCTTGGCCCTCTTGGCCTCCCTTTTCCTCGATTGTGTCGATTCCATCTGCTGGGCATACAACACTATGTGGGGGAAGTCCATGTCCTGGTGAAGCATAGCTTTCCTGTAGTCCTTATCCAAATATCCTACTATACCATGCATAAATCTACTCACCCGCGCACGCTGGTCGGTCACTAACTCTGGGGCATACATAGATAGGTAGGTGAACTCAAGGGCGTACTCCTAAACTGTCATCCTTCCTTCCATGTGATCGGACCTGCTCCTGCAACCCTGTTGTCCTTTCATTGGCGGAATCGAATCTGCGCAATCTCCTCAACTGGTAGGACGCCAACTCTGCGCACTCAACACTTCTCACCCCCATAACCTGGGTGATCTTGATAATACCATCAATGAAATCATGCGGGTCCTCACCTACCTTGGACCCAGAAACTCCGGCGAGTTCATCCTCAAGAAGTCCCTGACTCGAGCCGCCGCTGCATTGCCATTTTTTGGAGCATGCACAATGGCCTGTTGATTAACTTGAGCAGTCAAGGCCTACGCAAGAATTTGAATGGTAGCTCGGAACTCAGCATGAGCGGCTGGCTCCAATGCCTGAGGCTCCTGAATTGGTGGGGCTGGCTGATGCTGATGACCGTTTCCATCCTCGTGTTCCACACCACCTTCATTTCTCCTTACATTCACTCTTCAAGGTGCCATGATTCTGCAATCTTGACTAGCATGAATTAGAAGGATAGAAAGACTTTTCATCCCACGACATAGATCATAAAAGAAGGGAACACTTCCTAAAATGTCCAGTAGCATGGGTGTGCGGCGCGCTTCACACCCATGAAAAAGACTCTACCTAATGCGGCTTTTAGACTCCCTAGGACATATCAAACCTATGGCTCTGACACCAAGTTTTTCACGACCCGAGCGTAGACCCAGATCATAGATAGGGGACAAGGGACCCCAAGAGACCCCAAGTCAACCCATGGAAAAAGTATCCAACTAACTAATTTAGTAAACATGAAGAAAGCATAAGTATAAAATCAACGAAATTCTCATACAACCGCACACCAGAATAATATTCGAAGCTATACATGCATAAGTCCAAAAGCCTCTAGTCTAGATGAGTTGATTGGACAAGACCCCAACTAACTCCAAAAAATATGAAACTGAAGGTCTAGTCCTCGAAATGGACTCACCACTCACGCAGGTGCTAATTTTGATAAGCGACTATGAGCGGGGCTAAACCTGAGAACCGGGTCCTGCATCATGAAATGATATCGCAATGAAAGTATGCGGTAAGTACGTGGAATGCACTAAGTATTCAAGGTAAGTAAAACCTCTTAAGTAAAATAAATCATTTAAACCAATTCATACATATCAAAATCTTTTAAGTATAAGTAGAAGGCTACATGCATTCATTCTGATATTGTACTCTTATCATAACATGACCATGCATAGCTTTTAGAACATCATAATTTACTCGAATAACCTAAAGATGAAACATAACATTTATTTCAAAATCTAAACATTGAGTCAAACCTTGCTTTTTGAACATGCATGTATAAGTAATCATCATGAGTAATGAACATGCATATCTGAATGATATAGAAAGTGGGAGACTCGTCACTTAACCGACATATCACGATAGACCTTATGTGGTCCCAACTATCACACTTAAGTGGGTAGAGCCGTCCATAATGTTGCCAAGGCGATGGACGATACCATGATATTGATATCAAGCTAAAGGGCCAATCGTCTCGGGGTAGCTCACAAGGGAGGTCCCAATAATATAATAGTATCAACCTACTTGGCGTGTAGCTCTAGGGCATAGGGTGATCGACCCTTAACCTTCTCAGTGCTAGACTCTTCTCCCAAAACATGCAATGCTCTAGATCGTATATAACGAAGCTCAAATTCATCTATTGATGAAGCTCAACATCGTCTAATGACGAAGCTCAATATGAAATCATGCATAACTCAACATCATATAAAACGAAGCTCAACATTGTCTATTGACAAAGCTCAATAACAAATTCATGCATAGACTCGAGATCATATGAAAATGAAGCTCAACATTGTCCTTTGACAAAGCTCAATAATGACATACATCTCAATTATGAATTCATGCATATGAGAAGATTTATTTTGAAACATACTACAAGTTCAATCATAGGTGGGAGCATCTACTCCAAATCATGTGGTAAGCTACATGTAGAAATATTTAACTCAACATACCACAAGCTAGAATTTATGAAAAAAATGGAAAAATTCACTTCAAACAATGTGGAAATTTTATGTCGGGAACATCATCACTTCAAATCAACATGCGAACATTGCCCAACGCTTTATGATACAAGGATCTACTCATTTCCTTTTGAAAACAACATCATAATCATGGATAGCTTTAGAAACATGCTTTTCATCATTTAAATGCATCATCATCATACATTCAACATCATTCTCTTCATTCATGAACTTCTCATCCATGGGCATTCAATTTTATAATTTAGAAATCACAATTTGGATTAAAAACAATTTAAAATCTGCCCAAGCTTCACAATTCATCGACATAAATATAATCTAATCATACCCATGTATTGAGATTGAAAATCATGCAATTGGGTAAAAAATCCATACTTGATTATAGGTAACTCATCATGTTTTAATATAAATTGGGCATGGGTGTGGAAGGAAGCACCCACTCATATCCCTACATACCTAGAAATGATGAATTCTAACACCCTCTAATTGCCCAGCGGAGATTCCAATATGAAACCTTCAAAACTTTTTATAAATCCTCTCTTCAAACTCTCAAGTTTTCATGCATGGAATGAACTATCTTATAATGGGTTTTCCCCTCTTAAAACCCTATAAAATGAGCCTTAAACAATGTAGTATAGGTCTTTGAAACTTAGGAATTATGAAAATACCCTTACTGAATGTGCAGGAAAACACTTCCAGGTGGTCCTAACAGATGACCTGACGAATCGTCACTGGCCCAAATGACTCGTTATGTCGCTCGTGGGTGCACTGGTTAACTGATCCTTTAGGGCTCGCGATGGGTGACTTAACGACCCATTGCCACTGGTCACGACTCATTGCCACCTCCCATCATGTAACTACCTTAGCATCAAATGGAACTCACCTTGTTTGATCATGACTCACCGAATGAGTGATTGGGACAGACCACGACTCGTGCGATCCCTTCCGTTAGGTACACTGGTTCCTTCTCCATCTATTTTCCCACACCACCCCATGATTGACATGAAAACTCGTGGTTACTGACCACGAGTCATTACCTCACTCGTGGGGGCCTCAATCCTTTATTTCCCCAGGCCTCCCCACAAGCCACCTGACAACTCATGGGGTCTCCGCACGAGTTGTCCAAAGACTCGTCCTGTGCCTGCAACATCAATTTAAAAATTTTCCCGTTTCAACTCCCGGGTCCGATCTTTGAGCTTCCGGGGTATAACAAGATGTGAAGAGGAGAGATGATTGTTACATCATGTGCGTTCGGGATGACTTCCTATTCATGCCTTAGATGCACTATAGGTGGGAGTTCATGGAGTACAAGTTATTAGCTTGGAAAGGGAGGAAGGAAGGTTCTTGGACATTATAAGCTTCAGAGGAGCCTCAAGAGTATGATAATAATAGGCTTGGATGAGGTGATGGGTATCGGTTAACCATTGTGTTGTGTGACCAGGAACTTTTGGATTTGAACTTAAGGTCAAGAAATAGTCACTATAAGGAGAAGTAGTATTCTTAGGGAAAATAACTTTAGATTGCAAGAGGTCTAGCCGAGTGAGGCTTGAATTTGGGAGGATTATAGGCTAAGGAGGTTGAGCATAAGAGACTGAGAAGGTATGCGTTAGGGTATCAGTATTCCTACTTGTAAATGGAAAGAGATAAATATGGACTTCTTTATAGGGTTGCCTCATACACACCGATAACATGATTATATATGGTGATAGTGGGTCGGATAACCAAATTAGCACACTTTTACCAGTCAAGACTACGGACTCAGTTGAGGATTATGCTAGATTATACATTTGGGAGTTAGTTTTGTTGCATGGGGTTTCATTGTCTATCATCTCATCTAGGGGTACTCAATTTACCACTCAGTTTTGAAGGTCTTTTCAAAAGGGTCTTGGTACTCAAGTGAAGCTTAGCACAACTTATAAACCAAAGACGGATAGTCAGGCCAAGGGACCATTCAAACCTTGAAGGACATGCTGAGAGCTTGTGTGATCTATTTCAAGGGTATTTGGGATGATCACTTACCTCTTACTAAGTTTTCTTACAATAACAGTTATCATTACAACATTTAGATGGCCCCATTTGAGGCTCTTTATGGGCGGAGGTATAGATCACCTGTTGGATGGTTCAAGGTAGGTGAGGCTATGTTGATAGGGCCAAATTCAATCCATGAAGCTATGGAGAAGGTTCATCTTATTTGAGAAAGTTTCAAAACAGCTCAGGGTCAGTAGAAATCCAATGCGAATATTAGGCAGAGAGAGCTTAAGTTTTAGGTCGATGATTGGGTATTTTTGAAGGTGTCCCCTATGAAGGGAGGTATGAGGTTTGGTGAGAAGGGGAAGCTTAGACCCCAATATATTGGTACTTAAAGGATTATAAGGTGGGTTGGTAATGTAGCTTATGAATTAGAATTACGTATCGAGTTAGCATTAGTACGTCTAGTTTTCCATATATCTTTATTGAAAAAGTGCATTGGCGATCCAACACTAGTTGTTCTGGTAGAGCGTGTTGGTGTGAAAGATAGCTTCACCTACAGGAGGTTCCAATTGGGATCCTTGATTGTCATGTTCGAAAGTTGAGGAACAAGGAGGTAGCTTTAATGAAGGTTTTGTGGAGGAATCAGCTAGTTGAGGGAGCTATGTAGTAAGCCGAAGCAGATATGATAGCTAGATATCCACATCTTTTCCCTTCTAGCTTAGTTCCAACATGATGTACCAGTTTCCTCCTTAGTGCTCTATTCAGTTTCATGAAAAGTTCATGTCTCTCATTCCTTTCATGTCATAGTATGCACGTATGTTTCATGAATTCATTCAGTCATGTATCTCAATTCGGAGTCAGTCACTCCATCAATATTCAATCTATAGCGTTCAACTTCTGGATTGCAGCTCCTTCCCTACTTTTCCAGCTTAGTTAGTCTTCATTCAAGGATAAATGTTCCCAATGGGGAGATAATGTAACACCCCAAAAGTTTCTAAAACTATACCCAATTTTTGGAGTTTGAACCTACAAAGAAACTAAAAATTTCTCTCAATGTGAGTCCCAGTATGACTCATGACATGAAGGTATGAGTTGTACTAGAACTCATAGCATGAGGTCTAGAAAACTAGAAGTGGCTAAGCAACCATGACAGGATCCCATGACTCGTACCAGGATGGTATGTGTCATATTGAAAGGTCGTAGGAAGGTGGGTTCTTGGAATTTTCCAGGAAAGGATGAGTATCTACAAAGACACAGTATGAGTCATAATATGATGGTATGAATCGTTGTTTCAGTCGTGAGTTGAGATGTTGTAATCGAACTTTCAGGCTAAGTTTTGAACTGTTTTAGGTATGTGGATTGACTCGAACCCAATGAATTTTATGGGAGCAAGGTGTGATGATTAATTTTTATGTGTAAGAAGTGCATTGAATGCGAATTAAGATCGTAAGGTACCTCTAGCATAAAGTTGAGTTGAGAGCTTTCCTACCAATCAAATTTCTCATATAAGTTCTTACAAAGGTCAATTTTAAATGACCATAACTCTCATTTTACAAAGTGTTTTGGGGTGATCCATCATATCAAATTGAAACTCTTTGAGAATTTTGTCTAACTCATCTAACCTTGCATCAAACGGAGTTTGAAGTAAAACATTATGACCAGTTTAGTGAAGCAGTGTTAGATTTGGTGGACAGGACTAGCCCAATCACCACAAGTCATGATACGACTCGTGGTATGTAGGTATTATTCGTACAAAGCACTCATATAAAGAGTTTTAGCAAGCTATTAAGCCTCCCAGAAGCCACAAATTTGCACACCACGAGTCACGGTACGACTTGTGACAACTGGCAGGCAGATTTTTAAGTGCGATTCTTTAGGGGTATTTTTGTAATTTCTATACTTTTAACTCCTAAACTAGGTCATTTTTCTATCCCTAAAGGGTGTATTAGAGGGTCTTACTTATCCTAAATGTTCCACCTCAAGCCTCAAAATGGATCCTTGAAGGAAAAAGAACTGAAGTTGTAGGCGTGGTGCAGGTGTGATGGTGGAACCGATTGCCTGTCAAGTGGTCGACGAACCATCTCCTATAGTGTCATGCTATAATGACAAGGTCGATGGCCATTAGCCTAGTGATGGACTGTCAACTGTAGTCTCGTGGTCAGGCCTCGGTGTCCCCTAAGTGATGGAGGAACTGACGGATCTTCGAGGGAGTGACAACTCATCATTTACACCATCGATAATGGCTATCCAGGACCTTTTTTTGCTTATGGTTGATAGTAAGGACAACGGACATTGGGTGAGTGATGGACCATCATGACTACCATCGATACACTCAGATATCCAAATTAAACCCAATTTCTAGGGACAATTTTTTTAATTTCCTAAGCTTCTAATCCCTAAGTTACGTCCTTTTGGGGATACTTAAGGGTGTAATTGAGGGATTTACTTCGCTTATTCCTCACTCCTCTCATACATCAAGGTTTGGAAATATCAAGGCAAGGTTTCTTCATCAAGTTCCTTCTAAATCTTCCTTGGGTCTTCAAATTTGGTAGCAAGTTCATCAAACCCAAGTATGTAGGGCTATGAATGAGGGATTTCTTCCACCCTCGTGCCCTTTATAAGTTTAATTCAAGATTTTCACTTCCCATGCCTAAATTTTTTAATTCTAGGGATTTATGCAGTTGTGGTTGAATTCTCTCATATTCCTCTATGAAATCATTCCTCTCATGATTCAATTTATGTTTCTATGGTTATGATTACATGTCACTTATCATATCCCTCATGAGTCTATATATTTCAAGTCTCAAGCATGAATTTATGAACTTCTAGTGTTTGACCCAAATTGCATAAAATTCTATGATTCTCTTAAGATTTCAAGTCTCTTAAGATTCAAGCTATTAATTATGATTTTGAGGCATGTTTTGTACTATAATTCCTCATGAACCCATGATTTACAAGATATGATGATTTTACCCTATTAAGCATGATTTTCAAAAAATGCAAGTCTATGTATCATGGCCTATCTTCAGTAATATGTTTATAACTAGCTCACGTATGTTAACATGTTATGAAATTTCATGATTTAAACTAGACATGTAATCCCATGTTTCATGATTAGTATATGAGCACGGTATATGTTTTGGGAGTAGTATTTAGTACCAAATAGGCTAGGGTTCCAGCGTGCCCAGGTAACAGAATCACATGCCAACATAACCATGATAGGGTCCTCTAAGAGAGTGTCTCTCATGCCCGAATAGGCCACCCATGAGTGATATCACGCCTTTTAATGGTCCTACCCTTGGTAAGGTATGTACACCCTCCTAACTAGGGTTTTAGAGGTCGAGTTCCATGTATGCTCATGTGGGGTATGTAGTTTATAAGAATCTCCCACTGTTCCTTAATTTTTATGTATCATTATGTTCATGCCTTAAGATATTATGACTCATGGTATTTTGTCTCAAAACATGCTCTGCTAGGTTTTACTTGTGAAAATAGTCATATTCAACTTCATGTTACCGTCATGGAAGCTTTGATCCCTCCTGATTAGTCTATGATCAACATCTTATGTTTTATACTATCCTACATTCATGATATCTTTATTGAATTTACTAGCATGTTTTACTTACCTTACATTCTCAGTACACCCAATGTACTAACTATATACTCTATGTTATATCGTCTTATGATATAGGTTTGGGTGATCCATCTCAATCCCGTCGTTAGCTTTCTCCCGCTCAGTCCAGCTTTATCCTAGTTTTGATGAGTTCTTATGATCCGAGGACATCAGTTTTGATTATGTCTCTTTTGTGCATGTCTTTTAGTTTCAGTCTTTAGTGAGCTAGTTGGGGGTGTTATCCCATCAGCTCATTGGATGTTTAGAGGCTTTTAAGACAGCATGTATATATATTTTAGCGATGATGGTTTGTGTTTACATTTGTGTTGATATGTTATGCAGGCTTCCTCTTATGTCATATTCATGCTTTATTCCGCTTATCTATGCTCTTAAATCATTCTATGTATGTGCTATGGGTTATCTGGGAACCATTCATGGTTCTAAGTCTCGTGTCTCGATATGGGGTCCCTGCTCTTGTCGTGACAAACTTGGTATCAGTGCAAAGGTTTAGGTGTGTCCTAGAGTGTCTAAAAGACACGTCAAGTAGTTTCTTTTCCATGGGTGTGAAGCGCGCCACACTTATGGGGAAGAGGCTACGAGATGTTTTAGGAAATTTCCCTTCTTTCGTGATCTATGTCATGCGATGACGTATATCTCTCTACTTCTCTAACTCATGTTATACGTATTTGAAGAAATACGCCTCCATGCGGAGTCAATAGAAGAAGATATTGTAATGGCAGTGGAAATAGAGATCGGCATCAGCCAACCCTATCAACTCCAGCGGATCCATTGCCCGAGCAAGTTACTCATGTCGAGTTCAGGGCCGCTTTTCAAATGTTGGCTCAAGCTATGAAAACCCAGGTGAACCAACAAGTAGTGGCCCATGGATCTTGGGCATAATTACATGCTAAAGTGATACTTCATAACTTAGTTTTGTCTTGTTTATGTATTTAATTATGTACATTTTCATGCCTTTGTATATAAATGATAAGAAATATTAACCAACATGATTAGTCTTTGTTTTTGAAGGAAATAATGCATTAGAGGACCCAATCTATGATTTGGTGAAGTGGAGGAATGATATCGGGAGCGAAACACCCAGTTGGAATAAATTTGGGCGATTTCCAAGGGCTTCCGCGATACCTCCCGTGTGTTATGGAGGCGTGCTCCCATTCTGCTTGTGTCACGGGCCCGTGCTCCACGACCACACACCGTGTCACGGAAGCGGTGCTCCGCGATACACTCCGTGTCAAGGAGGCAGTGCTCACGTGACCACACTCTGTGACACGTTGCTGATATTCAGGAAAAATTCCCACTAGTATAAATAACAAACTTAGGTTTTATTTTGAAGATTCGACTTGGTTGAGCAAAACGTGCTACGGGCGAGGTGAGGACGAAAATCCTAGGGTTCTACTCTATCTCTTTCTCTTTTATCTAAATTGTTTGTATGATTTATACCCATTTGATGATGTTTAATCCACAAATGAGTGGCTAAATTCACTTCTTGCTGAGGTTTAGAACAATTGTAGTGGAATGTAATTGTTGATCATTTTGGTTTCATCTTTCTTCAATGGTTGTTCTATCAATTCTTGTTCTTATTTGCATTAATGTTTGGCCAATGTTAATGTATATCTAAAAATCCAATTTTGATTTTGAAAAGAAAAGAAATTGGAAAGTTGTGAATTTGTAGGATATGATCTCTTCCTAGTTTGGGAAAATTGAGAATTGACTTACATTCGGAGATAAGAAATATATCGAAAGTCGTATTAGTCGGTGTGTCGGTTTTGTATGGCTAGATCATGAAATTCTTTTATCACAATGTAGGTTGAAGGTTCATGATTCTTAAGTTGGGTAGGATATGAAAGTTTCAATCCATAGGCAATAATTCTTGGTAACAGCAGGAAGGAAAGATTAGGCGAGATTGTGTTGATAAGTACTTCCCTGCATGTTAGTTTTAACCTCGCTTACTCATTACTATAGTTCAGACTCACTTTGAAATTTTGTCTTAGATTAGTATAAATTAGGAAACTAAACTCCAAAATCCTATTTGAATAGTTATGCGACATTTTTAAAGTTAGAGTCATTAACACTTAAGTTGAATATTACCTTAGTTCGGTCTTTGTGGGATCGATATTTGGCTTACTTTAGCCATTTTACTACTTGTTTGACCACGTGCACTTGCGTGTAGTTGCAAAACGAACCGAACACCCATATCCACCAAAATGGGAATGTAGGTGGCTAGGGTGCTAGACTTCCTCTAGATGAACCCACTTGAGTTTCTTGGGTCAAAGGTGGATGAGGATCCACATGAGTTCATAGAAAAGGGTTTAGAAAATCACTTAGATTATAGAGGTGACTGGAGAGAAGTCTGGACTTAACCTCCTATCGGTTAAAAGGGTTCCTCGTATATGGTTTCGACATTAGAATGAGGAAGCGGGGAGTTGGTACGGTTCAGGGTTGGTTGGGATAAGTTTGTTACCGCTTTCTTGGATAGTTTCTTTCCTCAAGAATTTAGGGAGGCAAAGGCGTAAGTTCATCAATACGATGTAGAACAACATGGTAATCCGGGAGTATTTCTTAGAGTTTACTGGTTGTCCAAGTATGCACCGAGAGATGGTGAGTCGATGCGAGGGATCGTATGGCCGAGTTAATTAATGGGGCAGCATATTCATTGGTCAAGAGTGCAGAATCTCCATGCTTATCAATGATATAAAATCTCACGATTGATTATATGTGCCTAGCGAGATAGAGACGGGCGAGATGAAGTGGAAGGAGAGAGAGGCGAGAGGGCTGGGACAAGGAGTTATGGGAACTCTTGATAGAGGTCGGGGGAGGAAATCACCCAATGTCTCACTAGTTATCATCAACTCCAGCTCAATCATTAGCCAATGTTACATCACGACCGAAGACACGACCAGAGGAGTAGAGCATCGAGCTCTAGAGCTAGGGAGCATGGCCGGGGAGCACACTTTCCGGCCTATGGGAAGTGCGGTAGAACCACCTAGGTGATGTTTAGTTGGCTCAAATGCTTGTTTCGAGTGTGGAAAACTTCGAACCGCAGTTCAACGATTCCACCCAGCCACAGACAAGGAAAGCGATGGGGTCCGCACCCTAACCACTAGTTTAGTAACTCACACATAGCTCGCCCATTTCACCGGGCCGCATCTTCTAGTGTAGGTGGGGGTCCGGTGCCATAGTAGTTTCTATGCACTATCATCTAGGCAGGAGTAGAGTCTCACCCAATGTGGTCCCTTTGGATGTTACGAATATTCCATCTTGATGTTATGCATTATTAGATCTAGGGCTACATTGTAATTTGTGACTCCTTTTGTTCTTCCGGTAGTTTCATAGTCAGTCCAGAAATCCTATCAAAATCCTTTTCATTCTCTGCTCACAATCGGTGAGTCGATTTTAGCTCGATGGGTATACGAAATTACCCTATCACGATTCTTTAAAAATTCATCTAAAATGAATTAGTGGAGTTAGATATGACCGATTTCGATGTTATATTGGCATGGATTGGTTACATGTTTTTATTCTTCGGTCAATTTTAGAGCATGATACGATAGAGTTTCCATTTTTGTGTGAACTAATTCTTGAGTTGAAGGAGTAGTTTAGCTATGCTATAGGTCGCTTTGTTTCCTACCTCCTAGGCTAGGAAGGATGATCTCCAAGGATTGAGTGTACCATCTAGTTTGGGTTAAGTATGCTACATTCGAGATCGACTCTTAGGTTAGTTCTGTTGTATGTGTGTATCAGAAGGTGTTTCGAGATTATCTACTATAAGTCCCACCCAAGTGAAAGATTGACTCTGGTATCAATCTTCTCCCTGATTTGTAGCCTACATCCATTCCTCCTTATAGAATGGCTCTAGCTGAGCCTACGGAAGTTAGCGGTTGAAGGATCTCTAAATAGGGCTTCATCGGGCCTAGTAAGTCCCCATGGTTTTGACAATGCTCAAACTCACACATCATATAAAGTATGAAGCGGACGTTGTCAATAAAAAACCAAAAAGATTGGGGCCAGGCCCACGGGAAATAAGTCGAGGATATGAAGACACTAGTATTTAAGCTTTTGAGTCAATTAATTCCAAAATGGAAAATATATAAAAGTAAAATAACAATGATGAGAATTTGAATGTTGATTCCAAATCAATGCAATTAACTAGAGTGAGTGTTCCCTATGGATTTATAACTACTACGGGTTTACACTCGTGATCTATTCCTATACTTTACTTATAGGATAATAGCCCAGGAGCCGTCCAAATGACTGATCGAGTCCCCATTGGATGACTTTGCTCAATTGCTGGGTTAGGTCTCATGAGTGATTTCACTTTAACCGTTATCATTTGTTCAAAAAATTAACATCTTGCGATCACAGCTCAAGTTATACAATGTTCATAAAGAATCAATGCTTTGTTGTACTTTTCTTTCTAATCTCTACCTCATCTAGGCTCAAGCAAGTAGAATTCGGGCAAATCCTAACATTGCGCACCCAGTTAAGGCGTTTTAAAGATTAAGAAAATACAATACAAGCGTTTAACATTGGTTTGAATCACTTTGTGTAACCCTATTTTGTTAATCACCATTGTTCCCACAACCCTAGTTGTAAAGGTTTTAACCTCTCATAATGGTAAGATTGTAATTAGCATTCATAGACAAATACATAATTAAATACTTACAATATTGGAACAAAACCTACTTTGTATATTGATGAACAAAATCAAGAACAATTTATAAAACCAGATGTTGATGTCAAGATTTCCTTTCAAAAACTTGATAATAATTCACAAACAAAACTTCTCTCAATGTAATCACTCATCTCATTGCTCTCTCTCCTACTAAACAAAATAGCAAAAGGTATTTATCTGAGACATCAAAAACCTTTTCCCAAGCTAACAAGAAATTTCCATATCTGGCACTAACTTGCCCTATGGCCCGATTATACGACCCATAACAAGATTTTATGGTCATTACCTTGCTTCTCGTATGCTCCTTGGCCTACTACGAATTGGCTAAGTGTTGGCGTTCTGGTAGGCTCGTACCATGATCCTACAAGTCGTACAATCTATCAATGGCTTTATCGAGGAACTTTGACATCTTCTAATGTTTTCTACGAGAGTGTTGTGGTACGCCTCGTACCTTGCTCTAACTCATACTTGCTTTGTTGCATCACGGGATTACGCCAAGTCTTTAAGAATCCTTTGAAGCTCCCCTTTGGCTCGTGATGCGGGTCGTAGTAGATGTTACAATTCGTGGGTTCAACCCGTACCAAGAGGCTTGCTTGTGCAAATTTTCTCTAAAGATTTCCACACGACTCTGAATTACGGCTTCATTTTACAATCTTGGTACGGCTGTGCGGGTCGTACTCTACCTTCACATTGTTTCATCTTTCGATATTTTCACGAGTCTCGGTACGACTTGGCCTGGTCGGTACGCTCGTACTAGGTGGTCCTTAGGCGTTTTTACTGCACTTTTAGGCATCTTTTGCACATTTTTGCTCCAACACCTATTTTGCACGAAACAATGTAAAAGCACCTCATATCCATATAAATATACCTAAGTCCATGTTATTTTCTTAGTTTGAAGCATCCAAAGTGTTGCAAAATCATAGCACATCAACACCCTCAACTTAATACTTTTGTATGTCCTCAGGTGAAGAAAACAAAAAAAATAAAAATGACGCTTAACTAGAAAATAAACCTGAGATACTACAACCACCATTAATAAAAATTTGCACCATAAAATCAAATAGCTTTTGAACATTTTCATTAAACCGTCGGCATATGAACATCAAGCAACCACAAACCGCATAAATAGAGATCAAGACATGTCATCTAGCTATTAGCAGATAGTCAAGTCATCACGAATGCTTTTCACCGCGGACAATTGGTAGTATCGAACACAAACCATGTACCCTTATAGAAAATGAAGTCCCACACACACATATATCGAAAAATATGAAAAATGGAAGCTTGAATAAGTAGACTCTCACCCTCGCAAAGAAGTTCCAGATACTACACATCGGATACCATAGACTTCTCCTTATTTTCTCTACTTGGCTATTTGGATGAGTCGAGCTAGGATCTAGCTGTAGGACTTGATTTAGCTTGTAATGCGGGCTTTTCGGGTTGGTATGGTAGATATGAGACCTTTTTAGTGACTAAACCCTCCTTGGCACTACATACACATTGCTCCACTTTTACTTTTTTCACCCTTTTTGCTTTCAACTTTTTTCCTCCCTTTTCCCCATTTTTATGCAATTGTATGGATGTGGTGTTTTAATTTTTATTCATTTTTCCCTTTTTTTAATCTTCTTTTCAATTTTTCTTTTTCTTTGTCTTGTCACACTGTACCTCATTTTAACCCTTTTCTTTTTTCTTCCTTTGTGCTCCCAAGATCTATGCCCTACTCTTGCCATCCTCGGCTTAGGAATTTTTCTTATGTTGAGGGTCACGATCAGCGAGGGACCGGGGCCGCTTGAGGTTCATTATAAAAAAATGGGTACAATTAATTAGTTAATCAAAGAAAAATGGTTCATTTAAAGCTTAAAAAATCGGGATCGAGGGGAATCATATTATTCTAGTAAATTTTTAGCTAAAATGGTGGATTACCAAAAAAGGGCCTATGATCCTTTCCTAACCAACAATCTAAAATCTATGTAAAGACTAACCTGGTAAGTTCTAGATCCTCTACATGAAGTATTGAACTAGGTATAGACCTCACTCACTCATGGTCCATGTTTTGCATTCATTCTACCTGTCCGGTTTATACATGGCTAGCCCAAAGAACTACTCATGCGTACCTTTAAATGAGTAAAAAGATCTGGAAATCATGCTTTGCAATCAGTAAGTACATAGCTAACCATCAAAAAATTTTAGCGGTCAATTTTTCAAAACTTCGAAGCAATTGCAATTTATAGGCAAGTACTCCCAAACTACTTTCTAATTAAACATAACATCCTAAACATGAAGGTCCTGCTAGATAGCATGCTGGGGAAAAGAAACACGGCGAGAAAAACCTCGAATGAATCCAAAAATACAAGTACACCCCTTCCCCTTTGCAAAAAGCATGCTTTATTCCCGAAGCAGAATGTAAAACAAAAGGAAGAGAACATACATGTGGCACACTAAGCACTCTATCATCTGCGGAAGTGGTATACGCTATAGTCGTGGTGCTTGGCGGCGGTCGGTGCACTCAATAGTGTATCGATCCCGGGGGAATAGTTACCCCCTCGCGGTAGCGGCTTATGCAACCTCTGGAATCACTGGGGCTAAATGTGGCTCGCCTGAAGGGTCCTTTCCACCTACAATGTTGACATGGAGAGGTGGTGGAGCTACCCGCTCCTCTCGCTCTCTCAAGCGCTCCAGAAACTATTCTCGTCGTGAGTGCATTGGCTCGATCGGTCGCCCCTTTCGCGTTCTCTCTTTTCTTTCCTTTTTCTTCTTCTTTAGGGTATTGTCTCCAACGTCCTTAAAGACCCTCTTTTTCCCCTTTTCTCTCTCGGCTACGTAGGCTCCCAGCCTCAAGCTCCTCATCTATATCGATGTGAGTCGAAGTGGGGGTCTCCAGAATTCTTTGTTGCTATGATGACTTGCTCGACCACATGGTTCTAAAACCCCAAATCCTCAGGAGGTTGCCCGATGTCAATCTACTTAGCCATACAACCATTAAAGCTGTACGCCGCTTTGGGGTATGAGCGCTTTGGTGCCTAGTAGGACTTCAGACGCTAAGCGGTGAGCCCCTAGCCTGCTCTACGGTGCTGGCCGACTTTATAACAGACAAGAAACAACGGGCTATATAACGACGTAAATACGGCCTCCCATTGCTTGGGCCTATAGCCACTGTATAAAACTGACTAACAGACATACTTATAAGGGAACCTATACGGGCCGGCAAGGCCACCATGCTAGCTAGTCATACGTGACTCGGCACTGAACACTATATCTCGTATTGTAAGGTCACCACTACTCTATCGGGTTATGGCCAGCTCTGGCCAACACAATCAACAACGCTAAACAGCTACACAACGGCCTCACACGACCGGCCTGACTAACCACGAGATGTATATATATACAATACACGCAAGCCTCTATAGTGCGATATAATGGTGAGCAGGGCCCAGAGCCTACCATGCTATACAACAAAGAAAATGAATACACCTGCGAGATATGGGCTCAGTGTGAGCTATTGACTCTATAGGCTGTTTGGAATCACGAGGATTGCCTCCTGCGTCTATAGTACCTGCAGGCATGTAATGCAGCGCCCCAATGGGCGTCGGTACCCGAGTGCGAGTATGCAAAAACAGCGAAAACAGCCCCGAATAATAACAACATAGCTAGCAACTCGAATAGCCGGGAAAAGAGGCGAATGCAGCAAGAATTGATATAAGGCTGGATCAGAACACTACGTACTAATAGAGACGGGCGTACTGTCGTCGTGGCGATCACTATATATTATCTATTATATAGCACATAAATACATATATATATATATATATATGGCAGAGGCAATGCCAACCCCCGTGGCCGGATGGTGCCAGCCAAGCAAACAATCTATACCCCTACCAAGGTCAAAACCAGCCAAATAGTCACTCACTCATCTACTAACTACGAGCACCTCTACCGGCCCCTTAGGTCTTCAGCTCGAGCTATGGCCTCAGTATAAATAAGCTATTAATCACAAAGTTCGGAGGACTCCCCATGTATACATGTATAGCATTTGAAATCTGTTCCTGGGCGCATACGCTGCTTGGGGGGGCAAAGCATGTTTGTAATGCTTATCGGCTACGATATGGGGAAAGCTTCATCCCATCTTCGTCCCAATCCCAAGGGCGGCATTCCCACTCCCTTTAACCAGTGACGTAAACCCACCCATCAGTGGGAGATTGTGATTACCAACCGGGGGCGAGGACGCTCAAAAGGGGTGCCCTCACGATACAATCAAGTCTCAGCAATCAATAAGCACATATAGAAAGCATGTTTTAAGGCGAAAAATACTATACGAATTTTGATTTCTTATTCGAACTCTTTCTATATTATACTAATTCTCATCTTCTTTATGCCAGATAAGTCTTTATGTGCATACAAGCTGTCTGTAGCCAAGATGCTATACGTATGGCTATACGTGAATATCACTTATAGTAGCCTTGTAGCTAATACGTAACCAAGATACTATCTTTAAATGGAATTTTTCTTTTCTAGAGTTTTATTACGGAGCCTGTGTCATATTATTCTAAAAACATGCTTGCTAAACACATCTTGGGCTAAGCGAGTCTGGAATGCTAGCTCGCCATTTGGCGCTGCTCTACCACTTTCATGCGAGTACGATATAACAGCACAAATCGGATTTCTTGAACTTGCACAATACTCAGTATTGGCTAGGAATTCTATTACGGAGTTCACTGAATTATGCTAGGCTAGAGTTATTAACTTGCGAAGAGCGCTTTACATACCTTAACCTCAGGTTATCTGACTAACGGATGAAGCTCGGTCGGTACTCCATTCTTCTCCCAAGCTGCATTCACATATATGTCAACTTAGGAGATAATACCCAATATTTTAAAAAACGTCACTGAAGTATGACATAGCCAAACTTTGGCTTGTAGAAAGACGGTCAAGCTTTTAATTATTCTCGAAAGTCCAGAAGGGAGAAATATTCACTTTAAAGGCTAGGAGCACATTGACACTAATTTGGAGCAATTCCACTTAACTTAGCCGTAGCACGACGGTTGTCGTGAATTTGCGAAAACTAAATCATGAGATGCTCCCTGCTAAATACCTCGGTATGCGGGGTTAATTTGGTGGACTACGTTTGACGGCGTAATCGAGCGATAATTATTAATACTGCGTGCTTCCTCTGTTCTCTGTTGAAGTTTTTAAGAGTATAAGATATAAATGAAATAGCGAAATTGGAGGCTTATATACTTGTGCTTGGACGGGGCCAACGTGTCACGGAGCCAACGCCCAGGCTCCCCTCCATGACACGTTGCCATCGCGGAGGGCTGCCCGGCCCCCATGATGGTTCGACGGGTTTCTCGTCCATTCTTTTCCCGGGCCTTTTTCTAGCATGTATGGCTTTCAAATACTCTTAACCAACATGTGAATAGGCCATCTATGTCGAGGTACGGGGTGTAACATTCTCCCCCCTTAAGAACATTCGTCCTCGATTGTAAACTTCTATCTAGAGGACTTCCCAATTTACTCAACTTGTTTCTAGAAAAAGTTTGGCAGAGTTTCCGCATCAATCTATGGACTAACTTAAAAAACACGAAATGCGGAAAAGTCCACACAATACTATAGTATTCATGACGAATTAAAAATTGATCTTCTCATTTATATAGATACTATAAGACACTACATAAGTGACAATACTAACATACCTCTTAACTGGATATGCTTGGAATAAATGAGGATATCTTTGGTTTTCATATCTTCTCATACTCGATCATCTACTCTCGGTTCTTGTTATGCCACACAGTACTTTGTGAGCATAACTATCTTTGGTTCTCAATCTATGAATGTCTGTCTAAGATAACTACTGGAACTTCTTCATGAGCCCCGGCTCTTCCATAACACGGATATCTGGGCCAGGGCCCCGCTCTGGTAGGTCTCCTATGCATTTCCTCGGCATAGATCACGTGAAGAGCTAGGATGAGCAGTTCTAACTTTCTGGAGGAAGTTCAACTCACTGTACCACTTGGCTACTATTCTCCAGAAGACGAATCGGATAAGGCCCAGCAAATCTAGGACGAGCTTACCTTTCTTGCCAAATCTCATCACCCCTTTCATCGGAGATACTTTCGAAAATACCCGATCGTTCGCATCAAATTCCCGGTCTACGTACGCACATCGGCATATGATTTACGGCTCACGTGCGGTCGTGGCGTTCTCGACAAGCTTTACCTTCTCCTTTGGCCCCGTTGAATAATGTCACGGCCCAATCAACGCTCATTCTCCCACTTCAAACCCAGCCAACCGGTGATACGCATTTTCGCCCATACAATGCTTCGAAGAGGCGCCATCGGATAAATGAGTGATAGCTATTATTACGAAGCAAATTCAATTAAATGCAAATGCTCGTCCAGTGCCTCCGAAATCTAGCACACACACCCCGTAGCATGTCCTCCGAACGTCCGAATAGTGCGTTCGGCTTGTCCATCTCTACATGCGAGGGTGGAATGTTGTGCTCAAATTAATCTACAGTCCCAGAGACCTTTAAAAATGACTCCCAAAATCTAGTTGTAAAGCTTTGTGCTCCTGTAGTAATAGATACGGCACTCCGTGTAATCTAACTATTCCCTCGATATACAATTCAGCATAATCCTCGGCAGCGCTTTTTGTGGGAGGAAATAGTACGATTTTGTCAACTTATCCTTCTCCTTATATAGAATTGTGTTTATGTACGATGCGGGGTAATCCTGCTACAAAGATCCATGTTCCTTGCTTCCCATTTCCGGAGAGAGGCACAGCTATGTCTGAGTTAACCCGCTGGTTTCTGGTGTTCCGCTTTCACTGTTGGCGGTTAGGACAACTGGGCTACAAATTCGGCAATTTCTCTTTTCATACTGGCCACCGATGGTTTCCTTGATATCATGGTACATTTTCATCGCGCCAGGGTGGAGAGAATAGCGGGCGTAATGTACCTCGTTCATAATCTGTTGGCGGAGCCACTGAAATATCTGAAACACGGAGGCGGCCTTTACATCACTTGTAGCACTTTCATCCTCGGTTATACGAAAAATTTGGCGCTTTCCTGAATTACGTCCTTAAATTTGGATGGAGTCGAGAATTCTTTCCTTGCCATTCTTTTTACTTCCCACAACTAATGATGACACGTCGATGTTCTGAATTACCGCTCTGTTGTCCTCTGTTTCTGCTACACGAACAGCTAGGCTGGCTAATTGATGTATCTTTCTGACCAACTCCCGGCCTTGCTCGGCGCAATACGCCAAACTCCCCATATATTTATAGCTAAGGGCGTTTGTTACTACATTTCTCTTCTTGGCCCCGATACAAAATAGTCATATTTAGAGAACTTGGCATATAATTGGCGGTCATACTGGCAATGGCGGAGAGACCGACCAGGTTATCTACCGGTATAGCTAGAGCTTATACGGCCTTGGCCACGTGCTAGGAGCTACTTGTTCTTTGGGATAACTTTGAGCAGCCAGGTACGCGCACCATGTGCTCGTATGCGATCGAGAGGATCCCCGGTAATGATCATGACCTCTAATGATGCAAAATTTGAATAACCTTGAATAATGAATAGCTAATTTGATTGACGCGAATGCCGAAGTAGTCTAGCGATTGCCCTAAATGTCTAATCAAGCATGCGTAGCTCATTCACCATATGAGGAGTTGTGGACATCTAAGCGCTTTGTTATTCTCGTAGTTCTTGTAATAAGGACTTAGTCGGACTTACTCTCGGGCGATCAATCTCTGGATCATCATGGGGAATCTACTAATCTCCTTGTCTTAGTAAACCTTTGTGCTGACGAGTGCTACAAATTTCTTACGCCTTGTTCGTATCCCGCTTGGATTTATCACTGGCACATTGCGAAATTCTCGATCCTCTACCCCATTCCGTAAAAATGGTCTTCTACTAGGAGCTCTATATCAGTATCTTACGAGAACCGAGTTTGAAGTACTGATGCTTATGACCTACTGATGTGGACCCTTTCTTGGGGTGCCTGGGCATGCATTGGGGCGGCTAGGCGACTTGCGAAGTGTATATATATTCTTTGCTAGATCCAGGGGCCTACCTTGTCTTTTGTTACACCATATATGGCTAGTAGCTTCGGAGTTAGTCCCCATGTCTTGTCGGCATAGTTTCCACTCCCGGTAGGTTACTCAGTTATAGCTAGACAAGTGTATGGGGTTGCCCGGTCTCGAGTCCTTCATAAGGTCACCTCAATAAACTTAATAGAGTTAGCCATGACCACTTTTGATGTTATTCTCGGCATGGATTTGCTTTTACATCTTTATGCTTCAATTAATACAGACGTAGATTTCAGATTTAAGATTCGATCCCAGTCTTAGAATGGAAGGATAATTCAGTTATTCTTGTAGGTCGGTTCATTTACTTTAAGGCCGAGAGAAGATGATTTTTAATGGTTGCATGTACCATCTAGTTGGGTTAAGGATGTCGAATTAGAAACCTAAGGCCTATCCCGATCCAATTCGATGTACGTGAGTATCTAGAGGTCTTTCGAGATGATTTTCCAGGTGTCCACTCCCCTTGGGGAGATTGATTTTGGTATAGACCTTCTTCCTGACATACGGCCACTATATCTATTTCTGCCACATGATGGCTCCGTGAGATACAAAAGAGTTGAAGGATTAGTTGAAAGAACTTTGCTAGAAAAGGGATTTATTAGGCCGTGTAAGTCTCCATGGGGTGCACCGGTGTTATTTGTTTTGAAAAAGGATGGTTCGCTTCAGATGTACATTGACTATCGGCAGTTGGAAAAGGTCACCATTAAGAACATGTATCCTTTACCTAGGATCGATGATTTGTTTGATCATTTTCAGGGTGGTAAGTGTTTCTCCTAGGTTAATCTCAGATTCGGGTATCACCAACTCGGGGATCGGGAGATGCGACATCCCGAAAACGCTTTCAAGACTTGGTATGGTCACTATAATTTTTTATCTTTTGGACTAACCAATGTCCCTGCAGCTTTTATGGATCTAATGAACAGGGTGTTCAAGGCATATTTGGACATGTTCATGATTTTGTTCATTGATGACATCCATATATACACTTAGAGCAAGGAGGAGCATGTCGCGCACTTGAGTAGTGCTTAGGACCCTCAAGGATTGTCGGTTGTATGCAAAAGTTTAGCAAGTGTGAGTTTTAGGCTGGACTGCTGGCATTTCGGGCCCATGTGGTATCAGAGTGAGGGGCATAAGGTAGATTCCGGAAAATCAAGGCGGTGAAGAACTGGCCCGAGCCGGTGAACCCATCAGATATCATGAGCTTTTGGGCTCAGTGAGTTACTATCGGAGATTTGTTGAGGGCTTTTCATCTATTGCGGCACCTTTGACCAAGTTGCTTCATAAGAAGATAAAGTTCCAATGGTCGGAGGCTTGTGAGAAAAGCTTCAGAAGTTGAAGACTCGACTCACTTCGGCACAGTGTTGACCCTACGAGGTATCGATGGTTTTGTTGGTGTATTGTGATGCTTCAAGAATCATACTTGGGTGCGTGTTGATGCAGCATGGGAAAGTGATAACATATGCCTGAGGCAGTTGAAAGTCCATTAGAAGAATTGCCCAGGCCACGACCTAGGATTTCACGGCGGTGGTATCTGCATTGAAGATATGGTGACACTAATTGTATGGGGTTCATGTGGATGTATTAACGGATCACAAGAGCTTGCAATATGTGTTCACACAGAAAGATCTCAATCTTTGGCAAAGGAGGTGGTTGGAGCTACTAAAGGACTACGACATATGTGTCCCTTACCACCCAAGTAAGGCTAATGTGGTAACGAGATGCTCTTAGTAGGAATTCTATGGAGAGTGTGTCCCATTAGGATGAGTGAACGAAGGAGTTGGTGAAAGATGTCCATCGACTTGTGAGAGTTGGGAGTTAGATTGGTTGACTCGGCTAATGGCGGCGTTGTTGTGCAAAAGCGGATCGAGGTCGTCCTTGGTGGCCCGATGTAAGCTAAGCGAAGATGAGGATCCGATGTTGTAAAGCTCAAGGAAGTCGTTTAGAGTTAGAAGGTGGAGGTCTTCTCCCAAGGGGGAGATGGGGTGTTGCGGTACTAGGGTCGTCTATGTGTTCTAGATGTCTATTCGATAATTTGAGGGCGAGATATTGCATGGGGAATAGATCCGGGTATTCTATCCATCGGGTGCCACCAAGATGATCATGATTTGCGGGAAATATATTGTGGTGGAATGGCATGAAGAAGGATATTGAAGAATTCGTAGCCAAGTGCCCAAACTATCAGCAAGTGAAAATCGAGCATCAAAGGCCGGGACGCCAACGAGGATATTAGGAACCCAGGAAGTGGGAATAGAATTAATAGTTTCGTACAAGCCTACGTATTTTCGCCGACACTACGATTCTACTTGGGCGGTGGTAGATCGGTTAACCAAGGGTGCACACTTTCTACCGGTAAAAACCATAGGTCGTGATGATTATGCCAAAATGTATATCCGGGGAGTTGATGCGATTACATGGAGTTCCCTTGTCTATTATCTCGGTAGGGTACTCGGTTTACCTTTCGATTTTAGCGTCTTTCCAAAAAGGGCTTGGGACTCGGGTTAAACACAACACAAAATTTCATCCGCAAATGGATGGTCAGGCGGAGTGGATAATCCAGACTCATTAGGACATGTTGAGAGCTTGTGTGATGGACTTTAAAGGTAGTTGGGATGATCATTTACCATTGATCGAGTTTTGCTTACAATATGATTATCACTCCAATATTCAGATGGCACTGTTTAAGGCTCCCTATGGGCAAAGATGTAGATCGCCCATCGGATGGTTTGAGGTTGGTGAGGCGTATGATAGGGCCAGATTACATTCATGCGGCTATGGTGAGATTCGGTTGATAAGTGAACAGTTTGTCCTTCGAGTCGTCCAAAGTCATATCTTTGATGTAAGGAGGAGAATTGGAGTTCGAGGTGGACAATTGGGTATTTCTAAATATGTCTCCCATGAAGGGAGTCACGGCGGTTTAGAAAGAAAACTCGGCCCCCGCTATGTTGGTCCCTAAGTTTATGAAAAAGTTTGTAAGGTAGCATATGAGTTGGACTTTCCATCGGGTTATCTTTAGTTCATCCGTCTTTCATGGATCGCTCTTGAAAGTGCTTGGGTGATCCGGCTTTAGTTTTCCCAGAGTGGAAACGTTGGTGCGAGAGATAGTCTCATTTATGATGAAATTCCAGTTGCAATCTTGGTCGTCGGGTTCGGAGGGTGAGGAACAAAGAAAAGTAGCTTGAGTAAAGGTGTTATGGAGAAATCGGCATGTTGAAGGAGCTACATGGGAAGCCCAAGTGGCTATGATGCCTAAATACCCTCACCTGTTCCCTACCGGCTCGGTTTGAGTTTGAGGTATCGAGTTTGCCTAATTCTCTAATCGATTTCCATATTAAGTTCATGTGCACAAGTTTGATTTATGTTATGACGGATGTATGTGATGTCACGAATTCGATTGGTATGTAGTTCTTTTTGGTGGTCATACCAGTCAATTTTAAGTTCAAATAATCAGGTATTTGCATATGATGAGTGCATTTTACGAGTTTCTATGTGTTTATAATTTTCGAGGACGAATGTTCCCAAAGGGAGATATTGTAATACCAGGAGCAAGTATCGAACCGGGAGTCAAAATGGGAAAATACAAAAAATTGGTGTTGTAGGCACAGAGAACGAGTCGTCGAGAGGCTTCGTGAGGGCGGCCTCCTGGTCATCGAGGTGACTTTCGTGGGAGGCAGAAGAAGTTGGGAAGTTTGGACGAAAAGGGGTCCCCACCCAGTGGCATAGAATGACTGCGTGGTCGAACACCACAGTGTTGGGCCGAGGTAAGGGAGAAGGAAAGGCAAGATAGTGCACTTAACGGAAGGCGACCATGACCCATTGGAGTGTGATAACGAGGTTGTGGTGTGAGTTGTGGGGTGATATAAGTGTGAAGTGGTGAATTTTAGGCAGTGCACTTGACGATTGGGGATCACGAGTCACTCTAATCTCATTATGTTAATGCGTTATGAGCCCGGGGAGATCGGGCGGGCGGTGTGTACTCGATGGACGACATGATAAGTTATTGGCCCAAGTGACGAGAGTCGTTAGGACCACGATAGTTACTGCAGATTTGTAAGGGCCTTTCCATAATTCCTAAGTCCTGGGGCCTATACTATGTCATTTAAGACCCGTTTTAGTGGTTTAACGGTAAAACCTATTAAGTCATTGATACCATGCCTACAAGCTTGAGAGGTTGAAGAGGTGATTCGAGCTAGTATTCAAGGTTTCCATCCAATTTCCTCTTGGGTAATCAAAGATTTGGTGGAATCAATCCGTTGTCAGTTGTGGGTTATGAGTGGGTGTTTCTTTCCACACCCATGCCAAAATCTCTAGCTAAGTATGAGAAATTCCCTATGATCGAAGTTATGGGGTTTTACCAAATTGCATAAGTCTTAATTTCTATACATGAGTGCGATTGGGTATGTTTCTCTTGATTAATTGTGAGGCTTGGGAAGATTTTAAATCGTTTTCAATCAAAAATTGTGTTTTCTAATTTATGAAAGTAAATGCCCATGGAGGAGAAATTCATGAAAGAAGAGAATGATGATGAATGTATGCGATGATGAGATTTGATGATGAAAAGCATGAATTCTAGGATACCCGTGATTATGATATTGTTTTCAAAATGAATTGAGTAGATCAAGCATGATAATGTTTTGGGAAAAAGCCATTATATCGGGTATGATGATGTAGTATCTCTAAGTAAGCTTACCCATGGTTTTGGGTAGATGCTCCCACTTATCTTTGAGCTTGTAGTATGTTTCGAAATGAAGCTTCTCATATGCATGAATTCATAATTGAGATGTATGTTATTATTAAGCTTCCTTTTCATACGATGTTAGTTCTATGAATGATTTCATTATTGAGCTTTGTCAAATGACAACGTTGCGCTTCTTCATCGATCTTGAGTTTATGCATGATACCACTATTGAGCTTTGTTTCATACGATCTTGAGTTTATGCATGATACCACTATTGAGCTTTGTTTCATACGATCTTGAGTTTATGCATGATACCACTATTGAGATTCGTTATATACGTGTAGGCATTGCATGTTTTGGGGAGAAGAGTGTCTAGCGTGAGCGGGCCCTAAGGAGTCGATCACCGTGCCACCTCGGGGAACTACGCGCCAACATAGGTTGATACTATTACTATTATATTGGGACACTCCCTTGTGAATATCCCCAGGCCTATTGGCCATGAGCTTGATATCGATATCATGGTAGCATCCATAGCTACAGAGAGAAAGGTTTGGACGGCTCGCATTGAGTGTGATAGTCGGGACCATGTGAGCTCTATCTTGTTATGTCGGTTAAGTGACGAGTCTCCCATTTTCTATATGCATTGAGATTTGCATATTCATTACCCATGGTTATTATTTTATATATGCATAAAGTCTAAAGAAAAGGTTTGACTCAATGTTAAGCTTATCTTATAAAGGATAAAATATTCGGCTTTGAGTCATTTGAGTCGGTTATGATGTTATGAAGCTATGCATTTTCATGTTATGAAAAGATTATGATTTCAGAAAGAATGCACGTAATCCCTTCTCTCAGATTTGAAAACTTATGATATGTTATATGAAATTTTTAAATGATTTACTTTAATTAAGATTTACCACTTACCTTGCATACTACGGTACATTCCACATAAACTAGCATACCTTATATGTTGTATCATTTCATGATACGGGACCCGGCCCGAGGCTCGGCCCACCGTGAAGTCGATTGTCATAGTTAGCTCCTACATGGTTGGTGATTCCCTCATCCTTCGAGGAGCTAGACTTTCGGTTTCCTTATGTATTTGACTTTAGTATTGTTGAGTTAGTGGGGTCTTGTCCACCAACTCATCGAGATTAGAGCTTTTCGAGACTTATGTATGTGCTTAGCTTTGGATGCTTATTCGATGTTATGTTGAGTTAGACTTGCATTGAGTTTATATCATTGATTCTTGATATATATAAGGAGTTAGATGTATGCTTATTCCTTTGGTCGACTTGGGGTCTCTCGGGGTCCCTTTTCCCGTGTCTACATTCGGGCCTCCATTCGGTTCGTGACGGTATGACTGTGCGACCGCCCGAGAATCTTATCCTTCTTGAGGATTCATAGGTCGCCATCATAGGCGTACCTTCTTCTCGGCTACGTTTAGTCTCTTGAGCGTCATACGGAGAAATTATTGAGGCACTAGCATGTGCGGTAGATACGGCTTGGAAGGCCCATAGGTGGTGCGGCGGAAGACACAGGAACCCATACCGAATAGCAGAACGCCATAACAAGTGTCTCATCCTGCTCTTGTGAGATGGAGGAATTCACCCTCTCTTGTCCCAATTGTACGTGAGTCAGAGGCGTGGTAGAAAGTGGGTACTCAAACTTACGGGTTCATCTCATCCCGGATTAAGCCAATATACGCTACTCGCTATCCTCGATCGGTTGTTCCTTGCCAAAAGCGCACCACTGATACCCTCCTCCCATTCCACCCGACATGAATATGAGACTTAAGGAATGGGATGGTAGTGCTCCAATCCTATATCGATCCCGAATCTGACTCCCCGATGACCCTCGGGATGTTGATGGAGTATCTAGACATGATACACGCCACTAATGCTACTCTATTTGTCTTGAGGGTATTTTCATTCACGGTCGAGGCCAATCGATGGTTAACTAACATCGATGGGTGTTTTTCTATGAAGTTTAGTGAGCTATTGCGGCCTTCTTTCCCTTGGTATTTCATTCTACTTCATCCTTGTCCTCAACTAACCCCAGACAACCTTGAATCTGCTTTGCCTCTTATCAATGCCTATTGCTTGATCTTTTTTCATGGCATCCACTTAGTAGTCATACTCTGGTGTAGTGTGTGGTGATAGAATTGGGGCATAATATAACACCCCGAAATAGTGTGCACGGATATATCAACATTGCGACCTCGTACAATAACGCTCTCGGCTTGAGATGATCTTCCAATTTTTGCCCTTCCTTTGCTTTAGTTGCTCTATGGTTGTCAAATAATATGCATAGAACTCTAGGATGATCTCTGAAGTGTATCGATCCGGGGTTCTAGAAATCCGATCAAACCTATATGTTGAATATCCTCTTAAATCTCCTCAAACCTCGTTCAATGCATTGGTTAGGATCCTGACTCTTCGTGAATACTCGGCTAGGTTTGTTCTTGTCGGTGTGAGCAATATCATGTTCATAGATTTCACGTACTCTGGTACTCTCCACTGAATGGTACGATTCTCCCTAGGAAAGTACGCTCTGCTTGGCATTGGCTTCCTCCTCCTCGAGATACGGGCCTTGGTATCTCCATCACTAGATTGGGCCTCCACGGACCCTTATCATCATTAGAGCGCTTTCAGTTTCTTGGGCTCTTTCCTTAGCTCCCTCCTCTAACTAAAGAGCACCAACAGATGTCGCAATGGCTGCCTCGGCTTAGGCTTTATCTTTTGCCCTAGTGATTCGGGTCCCGTCGGTGTCAGAATCTTTTGACCCTGTATTCATCCACTAAACCACTAGGTGTGTTGCACCTTGTTCGATTTGGAGGTTTCATCTATCAATGCCCTCTGACGATTGCTGGATGCTTTCCTTTTCTGAGTCATTGTACTTGTGGAGAAAAAGAGGTTAGACTTCCGTCTTAGATAAAAGTAACAAAAGAAACTCCCTTTGTAATTTTCCCACTTGGGTCTATAGTACGGTCATACCTTGGAGGTATGATCCGTGCGAGACTCATAATGTCTTATATAAGAGTGATGCCTCTAAGGTATAACTTGTACCACGAAGGTACAATCCATACCATGAGTCATATGAGGATGCCCCTTTAAAACCAATGTTTGTATTTTTTCCACGACTCATGGTATGACCCCGTACGTCAGCGCATGAGTCGTACGAAGATATATTGTCACTCTTTGACTTAACCCTTTTTAGACTCTTGGTGACATGATTTCCGGTATGACTAGTAGCAAGATACTAGGGATTCGTACCAGGTTTTGTACCTTTTAATTTTTACATGTTTGGCTTGGGACGAGTCCGACAGGCCATCCTACGGGGATTGGAGTGAAGCCACGAGTAGTAGGAAGGCTTGTGAAACTGCCATTTGCCTTATTCAAGTCAGCTTGCAAGTGAATTTAATCTTATGTTGGGTACTCGAATTCCAAAAGTCTAGAAAAAGCGCCCAAGCGCGCGAGCGCTTAACATACAGGCAGCGGGCGCGCGCGCGAGAGAGGGCACGTCACTTAGCAGCGCCATACGCAGGCACCACCCGGCTTGCCTATATGAAGTAATTTTGAGATAAAAAGCTCATTTCTACTCGGTTTCACCTCACTTTTTTTCAAAATTCGCGAATTAGAGCTCTATCCAATGGTGAAAAGATATCCCACGTAAACTTCCGCGCTTGTCTCTTTTGGGCTTTGATAAGAGAACCTTGGAAGGAAGTCAAGACTTGTTGTTGTCTTGTGGTTTATTGTGGTATTGCTTCATTTTTAGATGATTCTGGCGGAGGAAACAATAGTGTTCACTCCTACTTTATAGGCGATAACCTCTTAAAGAAAGGGTAAGTAATTCCTTTTGATTTCATTAAGTTTATGTGAGTTATAACTTGAGAATGTTGTCGTATTGTGTTGGTGTTTCTTTGTGTTTTTGTGCCATGTTGCTGCCCAATTTTTCTAGAACTTTGGTGAAGTGAAGTTTATTGTTGGGTTTGTAAATTGGACTTGGAAGGATCATGGGAGTAAGCTTGAAAAGTCTTCGGAAAAATTAGAGTCGATGTTCCAAGGTATGTAAGGCGTCCCTTTCCTTGTTTTTTCAAGCACGAAACCAAGTTATGAAAGGATCAATATTCCTATGTTTTAAAAAATCATATTGAGGCATGTATGATCCTTTCCCGAGGTTGGAAAAACTTGGCATAAATCTTGAATCGCTTAGAATGTTTTAGACGAACAAATGTGAAAGCGAAAGGTGTAATTTTTATATGATTGGTTCCGTAGTTCCAAATCCAGTCTGAAGTCCCCTTAACATGGGCATCGTGAGCTGGTCCTTCGCAGTATACTATATATGTGATGTTTAATGTATGTTAAGATCTTGTCACTTAGTGAGGTGGTAGGAAATGCTAAGACGACGACATGTAATTAAACTTAAGCTATGAAGATGATGCTAAGCCGATTGAGTGCTTGAGCTTATTGAATTGACGTTTTAATAATATTGTAAATCCCTCCTATATGTTTATATTTTTAAGTGCTTAAGATAAAAAGTAGATTTTATGTTTTTCCTCTTTAAAGCTAAGCAAGCAGCACGTGGCACATTATAGCTAAATCGATACATGTTAACGGGAAAGCGTGGCTGAAGTTGTCAAGTAGGAAAGAGGTAGGTGTATATGAATTGATGGAATAGTGAACACGAGGGTAAAGACTTGAGTGTAGAGTGAATAATAATTTTCTGCAAAAGTTAAGACGAATAAGGAATGTCTGACTAAATATTGTTAAATTAGGCGATACGGGTTACGATTGTGAACGAGGTAGAGCTTGACTAGGAAGATTAGCCCTGTTCTAAAGGCGTTTAGCAAATGAGTTATAAATTAAGTTGTTTATGTTCCCGGCAATATGTGTTACGTTGTTGAATAACCACTAAAGTGTCAACCTTCTACGAAATAATTAGAAGTTGACGTCTGCAAAATAGTAACTTAAGTTGAGAAGCTCTCTTCTATACCCATAAAGGATTATGTTAAGTTATCTATTCGAAGTGTTGAAATTTTCTACCATGTACGAAAAGGGTAATCTAGGATCTTCTAAGTCACTTATGATTATGTAAGCTTTCTTAAGCTCGTAAGACAATTGCAAAGTTATGTAAGTTAATACGGCATCACTCGGAATTACGACTATATATCTTTATTTACCTATAAGGCATCACCCAGAGAGTTACTCACGAGTTCCAAGTTATAGAGCTCCAAGTCTCGAGCCTTAGGTTATGTCTTTACGTCCCCTAATTTATGTTGAAATGTGCTAGCTGATCTAACAAGCTTGAGAGATCATATTTTTGAGAATTATGCTAATGTCTCGGTCAAGTATCTAATGTTGTATACAAGTCTAAGAACTCAAGTATTTATATGTCTTCCCGGTAAGTGTAATAATACGATTTTCATGTTATAACATATAGTTGTTCTTTGATTATATTCAAGTCATGCATCTTTATGTTTATCTCTTGTTGAGCTATCGGTTAAGATTTCCTAAATTCGAAGAGGTGTCAGTACCAATGTTCCTAATATTAAGTAAGTATAAGTGCGAGGCTATGATAATGATCGGTTAAGCTTAGAACATCTAATCCCGGGGAAGTAACACAAAGGGGTCACTTTCGACTAACTAAATACGAGTTTATACGTTATAAAGAAGTCTCATACGTTGTAAGTTCTTAGTCGGCTCTCGCTCTACTTATATGTTAGCGTTATGACAATAACTCCAAGCTTCAAAGTTATAAGTCCCATGTTTTCTTGCAAATAAGGCAAATGAACTGAAGCTGCATGTGCTTATCAACGTGATAAGTTTTGCAATGAAGTTCCAATGTATAGTTGTCGATACATGTAAAGGAACCACCGTAGGGCGTGTTATATATATGTAGTTCCCGGATGTCAAAGGATTGTATAGAAATAGGAATCTATGTGCTTCTACTCAAGCGATACGTTAAATTGGTAAGGGTATCTATAGGACATTGCTTGTAAGTCTTCTATAATTCCTATGTTGGTGAAACCTCCTGAAGGTTCGTCGAGTCACCGATTGACATGTTTGTATATAATTTGATAGCTTTATGTGATATATGTAAACATTTTCTAATTTTACATGGTATATGTGCTCACTTGTATTTATATGTTACGAAAGAGATATAGGTGACCACATATTAAGGATTTGTCATTTCAATACTACATGTGTTAAATTGACTCGTATAAGCTTTATCGGCTCCATTAACGATTATGATTGAGAATGTTTTTATTTTGCCCGGTATTACCCGGTTGGAGATGTTTTATTTTACCGGTATTTTTGACTGGAGATGTTTTATTTTACCCAGTATTGCAAGTGCAAGAGTGTTTTATTTTATCCCGTGTGCCATTTAAAGATATTTTTATTTTACCCATTATTCACACCGGATGGAGATATTTTATTTTACCCCAATATGGCATAGTTGGAGATCTTTTATTTTACCGGTGTGGTACGAGTGGAGATATTTTTATTTTACCTCAGTTTGGTACACCTACGGACGAATTTTATATATGGATTTATGGTTGGTTGGTTGTTGGCGTTACGGTTATAGTTTCTTTCTTGTGCATTTCTTAATTTCATTTTCATCTTATTACAGAGTTATTATCAAGTTTCGGTTCCGAGGATTCGGTTATTTCATTCCTTATTCTGGTTGATTATCTTAATTTGATTGTGGAATAGTGAGTTGATATCAATTAAAGGTTTCGAGTTCGAGTTATATTTATCCTTTATAAGTTTATGTGCTAAGTTAGTTATTATAGGATTGTTATCTCATGCTTACAGTTTCGGCCTTACATACAAGTACATTTCATTCGTATTATTGACGTCCCTTTCTTGGTGACTGCGTTCATGCCTGGCAGTGCGAGGTAGAGGTCGGGATGGCCATTTGAGTAGCGGTTCGTGAGATCAACAAATTGTTGGTATGCTCCTTTCTTCCCTACGGAGCTGAGGCGTAGTTATTTAGGCTTGAGTTTTGAGATGCGATTATAGTTAGGTGAAGACCCTATTCGACCATAAGTCGGTTTACTCTTTAGAGGCTTTGTGGACTTAGTGTGTACAGTGTTATTCATTTTGTGGCCTCGTCGGGTTATTGTTGCTTGGTTTAGCACACTAATAGCCTTAGTGGCATTTCGATTCTTTACCTCATATGTTTTAGACCTTATGGATCCATTTTATTCTTGATTGATTATAGCGGAGTGGCGTGGATAGCCTAAGTGTTATAGTTATAGATGTCATATAGTCGGATTCTGTTCAATCATGAATCGAGTACCGGTGCACTTCTTGATTTTGGTGCGTAGCCGAGACTTGGTATCGAAACGAAATCGTATCCTAGAAGGAGTCACTATTTGTCTGAGTCTTACTTATGGGTATGTTGTGCACCATACTTATAATTAGGAAGCTACATGGCATTTAGGAGTTGTTTCACTTTGTTCATTAATAGATCGTGCTATAGAGTAAAGATGTAAGAGGTGTGTTAAATCTATATCGTGCTTATGTTTGTTTCACAGGTAAGGCAAATTACTACAAGATTTATTAGCCTTTGTTGTTTGGGTCCTAATCGCCCTCCTTGTCCCGAGAAATAGATTAGAGGCTCAAGCGAGAGCTTCTATTCCTCATACCATAGTTCCTCCAAGTTCAGTCGAGTACTTTGGGAGGATTCAGCCCTCTGTTGTTTCCTCAAAAAGATTAGATGACTAAAGAATGTAGAGTTGATCTTGACTTTGTTGTACCTTCGGTTAAAAGCAAAGGTAAAGAGCAACTTCAGGTTTTGCTGATTCTATATGTTAGGAAGGTTGGTTGTGATTTTCACTTCTTTTCTGTGATATTTCCTAATGGTATGAATGGAAAAGGAGGTATTGGAGTAAATCATAACTCCATATTAGTGTATTAATGGTCTTAGGGGTTAGAAAAGTTACCGATTTTATGGTACTAAGCATGCCTATATTACTTCAAACAAATAGATGAAGTTGAGAAATGCGGTTTGATAGAGCGATAATGAAAAGAGGATGTGCTTACAAAAATAGAATGTGTTTTCGACACAAGAAGACTAGAAAAGTTAAAGATGTTATGGCTAAGGTTACGACTAAGTATAACCCTCATTAGAAAGGGCAATTATTTTAAGGGGAGGATGTTACACCTAGGAAAATCTTTGATAATTATTTGATAGTTACATATGTCATATTAAGGGGTTATGGGTCAATATGTTATACGAGTGAGGGGAAACATGTGAGGAAAAGCGAAGAGTATGTTAAGTTTGTAAATAAAGGTCAACTTTAAATGGACATATCTCCAAATATATAATGATTCAGAGGTCCTATAGCCTATCAAATGGAAGATATTTGAGTCTAATTTACAGTGAAAAAAACAGCTCATCAATCGGAGTTCAGGTAAAGAAGTTGTAATGCTCGTTTGAGGCAGCACCATCGGCTAGAAAAGTGCCCATGCGCGCGAGGGCGCGAGGCGAGCGAGCGACGGGCGCGCGTGCGAGGCACGTCGAGCGGACACCGTATGCGGGCACCGCCCAGCTTGCCTATATGAAGTAATTTTCATCTAAAAAGCTCATTTCTACTCCATTTCACCTAAAAAAATTCAAAACTTGCATAATTAGAGCTACATCAATGGTGAAAAAGATATCCCAGGTAATAAACTTCACTATTGTCTCTTTTGGGCTTGAAAGAGAACCTTGGAAGGAAGTCATGACTTGTTGTCTTGTGGTTGATTGTGGTATTTACGCATTTTATAGATAATTCGGGCGGAGAAACGAAGGAGTTTACTCCTACTTTAGATGATAACATATCCAAGAAATGGTAAGTAATTCCTTTTTGATTTCTTTAAGTTTATGAGTTTTATAACTTAGAGAATGTTGTAGTATTGTGTTGAGTATTTCTTTTTGTTTTTGTGGCATGTTGATGCCCAATTTTTCGAACTTTGGTGAAGTGAAGTTCGTTGTTGGGTTTGTAAATTGTACATGGAAGGATCCTTAAGGAGTAAGCTTGAAAGGATTATTTTCGGCAAATTAGAGTCGATGTTCCAAGGTATGTAAAAGGCGTCCCTTTCCTTGTTTCAAGCACGAAAGTAAGTTATTGGAATGTATTCTATGTTTTTAAAATCATATTGTGGCATGTATGATCCTTTCCAAAGGGTTGGAGAAACTTGGCATAAAGTTTGAATCGCTTAGAATGTTTGAAGCGAACAAATGTGAAGCGAAAGGTGTAATTTTTATATGATTGGTTTCATAGTTCCAAATCCCAGTCACAGTCCCACTAACATGGGCATCGTGAGCTGGTCCTTTTCAATATACTATATATGTGATGTTTAATATATGTTAAGATCTTGTCACTTAGTGAAATTGGTAGGAAATGCTAAGACAGCATGTAATTAAACTTAAGCTATGAAGATAGCCTTCGCCGATTGAGGGTAAATGAGCTTATTGAAATGACATTTTAATAATATTTTAATCCCTCTATTAATGTTTATGTTTTAAATTCTTAAGATAAAAGGTAGATTTTATGTTTTTCCTCTTTAAAGCTAAGCAAGCAACACGTAGCGAATAAGCTAAACGACCACATGTTAATGGGGAAAGCGTGGGCAAGTTGTCAAGTAGGAAAAGAAGAGGTAAGGAATGTATATATAAATTGATGGAATAGTGAAGACATGATGGTAAAGACTTGAGTGTAGAGTGAATAATTTTCTGCAAGAAGTTAAGACGAATAAGGAATGTACAGCTAAATATTGTTAGAATTAGACGATGCGGATTCCCACGATTGTGAGCAGGTAGAGAAACGGCTAGGAAGATTAACCTGTTCTAAAGGACGTTTAGCAAATGAGTTATAAATAAAGTTGTTTATGTTCACTATGTGTTACGTTGATGAATAACCACTAAAGTGTTAACCTTCTACGAAATAATTAGAGTTGAACGTATGCAAAATAGTAACTTAAGGGTGGCTCTCTTCTATCCTTAAGGATTATGTTAAGTTATCTATTCTAAATGTTGAAATTTTCTACCATGTCTGGAAAGGGTAATCCTAGGATCTTCTAAGTCACTTATGATTATGTAAATTCTTAGCTCCTAAGATAATTGCAAAAGTTATGTAAGTTAATACGGCATCTTTCAGTGCGACTATATATCTTTATTTACCTATAAGGCATCACTTAGAGAGTTACTCACGAGTTCCCAAGTTATAGAGCTCCAAGTCTCAGAGCCTTAAGTTATGTCTTTACGTCCCTAATTTATGTTGAAATGTGCTAGCTGATCTAACACGTTTTTCAGAGTCAATATTTCGAGAATTATGCTAATGTCTCGCTCAAGTATCTGATGTTGTATACAAGTCCTTCTTTCGAGTCTTTATATGTTTTCCCGATGAGAAGTCTTAATGTGTACGACTTTCATGTTATAACATACAGGTTGAATTCTTTCGGTTATATTCCAAGTCATGCATCTTTATGTTGGCTGTTTAAGGCTATCGGTTGAATTTCCTAAATTCGGAGGAGACATTCTCCCAAGTACCAATGTTCCTAATACGAGTAAGTATAAGTGCAGGCTATGATAATGATCGGTTAAGCTTAGAACATCTAATCCCGGGAAGTAACCTGGAGGTCACTTAGCTAACTAAATACGAGTTTATACGTTATAAAAGAAGTCTCTATACGTTGTATGTATACGTAATTGACTCTCAACTCTACGTATATTTAAGTGTTATGACAATAACTCCAAGCTTCAATTATAAGTCCCATGTTCTCCTGCAAATGAGCAAATGAATTGAGAAGCTGCATGTGCTCATCAACGTGATAAGTTTTGCAATGAAGTTCCAATGTATAGTTGTCGATACATGTAAAGGAACCACCACAATGGCAGTATATATATGTAGTTCCGAGATGTCAAAGTTGCGAAAATAGGAATCTATGTGCGTCTACTCAAACGATACGTTAAATTGGTAAGACATCTATAGGATATTGCTTGTAAGTCTTCTAAAATTCCCTAAGTTTGCTATTTCCCAAACCTCTGAAGGTTCATCGAGTCACTCGGTTTACATGTTCGTATATAATTTGATAGCTACGTGATATATGTGAACATTTTCTAATTTTACATGGTATATGTGCTCACTTGTATTTATCTGTTACGAAAAGAGATGGGTGCGACCACCGGATTAAGCATTTTCATTTCAATGCTAAATGTGTTAAATTGACTTAGTATAAGCCCTATCGACTCAATTTATGATTATTATTGAGAATGTTTTTATTTACCCCGGTATTGCCCAGGTTGGAGATGTTTTATTTGCAGTATTTATAGGTTGGAATGTTTTTATTTACCCGGTATTGCAGTGCGAGATGTTTTTATTTTACGGTATTGCAGATGAATGTTTTTATTTTACCCCGGTATTGCACCCATTTGGAATGTTTTTATTTTATCCCGGTATTACACAGGCTTGAGATGTTTTTATTTTACCCCGGTATTGCACAGGGTGGAGATATTTTTATTTTACCTAGATATGGCATCGATTGGAGATCTTTTTTATTTTACCCCGGTGGTACACATTTTGGAGATATTTTTATTTGCAGTTTGGTACACCTTGCAATTTTATATATGGATTTACGGTTGGTTGGTGTTTGGCATTACTGTTTATAGTTTCTTTCTTGTGCATTTCTTAATTGCATTTTCATGTTATTATAATGTTATTATCGGAGTTTCGATTTGAGATTCCAAGTTGTTACCATTCCTTATTCTGGTTCGGTTATGTTATAGTATGTTGATATCAATTACGGGTTTTGGAGTTCCGGAGTTATATTTGTCTTTGTTTTATGTAAGTTAGTTGTCTGGTTATTTATCTCATGGTTATAGTTTCGGCCTTACATACCGGTACATTTCATTCATCTTGGCGTCCCCTTTCTTGAGGACACGTGTTCGTGTCGCCGGGGGGGCGGTAGGTCGGGGATGGCCATTTAGCTTGATTCGTGAGATCAACGGATGGTTGGTATGCTCCAGATGGTTGGTATGCTCCTTTCTTCCTGGAGCTAGGGCGTAGTTATTTATGCTTGAGTTTTGAGATGCGGTTATGGGTAGGTCGGAGCCCTATTCCGACAATCAGTCAGTTTACTCTCTAGAGGCTTTGTGGACTTAGTGTGTACGGTGTCAATTAGTTTGTGGCCTCGTCGGGTTATTGTTGCTTGGTTTAGCACACTAATTTCCTTGGTTGCATTTCGATTGTTTACCCCATATTGTTGAGACCTTATGGGTCCAGTTTATTCTTTAGTTTATTATGACAGGTGTCCTGGATGGCCTAAGTGTTATAGTTACAAATGTCATATAGTCGGCTTCTCGATCAATCATGAATCAAGTGCCAGTTGCGCCCTACCTAGGTTTTGGGGCGTGACACTTACCATTCTCGTCCTTCTTCTTCATTATATGAAGAAACGGCAGCGGTGGTCGTGGGATAGCCTTATAAATTTTTTTGGCCCCTTGTTTCTCCTTCTTGTTCAATATCAAGCTCCTTCTCAACAACTGGAGCCTCAGTCAACTCAGCATCCTTATCATGCTCATGCTCAGCAACCTCTTCCTCATTATAAATTATGCTTTTTTTCTTCCTTTGAAGCCCAACTATAACCGACAGAGGGGGATCAACCATGGTCTTTCCATTCTTAGTCATCACAGCCATGCAGTGACCATCATTCTTCAGATTTTGGACTATGTTGCTAGGTAGTGTACCCTTTTTCTTAGGGTTCACGGATGTTGATACTTGACCCAGCTGCTGTTCAATTTCCTTGATTATCGTAGCATGTGACTTAACTCTCTGACCCATGCTAGATATATCTCCATGGATGTCTTTTATTTTATCTGTGGATCTAATTAGCATATCAGCCATCATGCTCTCCAACTTTGACTGTCCAGCCTCCACCTCACGTGCATTAGGAGGCACGTAAAATCCTGCTCGGCCGTTTTGGTAACCGTTATTCCTTCTCCACTCTCCTTCTCACTCATGACCTCGGCCTCTATCTCTGTAGTCATTCAATTTGTAATTGTCTCTATATTGGTTCCGACCTTGGTTTCCAGAACCTTGGCGCCAAGTGTCTTGTCCTGAACCTTGGGCGTTGGCTCGAAAACCCACCACCTAGTTATCCAAAAAAATTGCCTCCTCCTCGGAATCTAAATGCTAAGGCCCTGGTTCCTGTTCCTGTGTCCCCACTACATTAACTTTTTTGGCTCCATCTCCCCTGATATGCTTCATGAGCAAGTCCAATGATGTGCGCATATGGGCAAATTCCTTGTCACGTTCTTCCTCCTACCTTCACTGGTCTACAGTCAAACCAATAGCATATGTACTTGAAGCCACTTCTGTTTCCCGATTGTGCCATGCTCTGTTTGTTTTTGTCACTCTATCTAAAATAGTGGCAGCTTGATCCTAGGTGTGGCTCATCAGGGCTCTTCCCACCACTGTGTTTTCTACTGCGATAGTACTGTTATTCAGTGATCTATAGAAAATCTCCAACAGACTGTCATTAGGAATTTTGTGGTTTGGGCACTTGGTCAACTTCTTCTTGAATCTCATCCAGGTTTCATGAAGTCCTCTATCTTCAGTTGTCAGAAATTATATATTTCATTCTTAAGCTGCAGCATCCTGGAGGGTGGAAAGAATCTCTCTAGAAAATCTTTTTTGAGCTCCCTCCAGTTGGTAAAGGAGTCTTTGGGCAACTCCGATAACCATAAAGTGGCCTCCCTAGACAGAGAGAATGGGAAGAATCTTAGACTTATTGCATCCTAGATTACTACGGGCAACCTGTATGCCTTGCATATTCAAAAAAAGTTAATTAAGTGCAGGTTGGAATCATCAGCTGCGTGACCACTAACCACCCCCTTCATGTTCAACAATTAATCATGGTGGTAGTGATGTAAAATTTTTCCCCAGTAGGCAAAGGTGGTTGTATAATAGCTCCAGTTGGCCAAACTTCATCAATGTCCTGGTCATCCTCATCAAAGAATTGAGGGGCATATCTCTGGCCTCTATTTCCCTTTCCATGGAGACCAGTGTTGACAACCTCATCTCGAGCATCATCGGCTTCCTGAAGTACAACTTGCCGAGCCAGCTCGGCTTGCCTTGCTTCTTCAGCAACATGGGCATCTCTCTACTCTTGGTTCTCCATCCTTCACAGTTTTCTTTCTAGATCAAGATCCAAAGGAATTAGGGGGTTTCCACTCCGTCGAGTACTTGGTGTTCACCAAAATACAACCTGTGGGTGTCCAAAAACAAAAAAAAACGTAAATAAGGAAATAACAACCAAAAGTTAAATACAAGAAATTAATCTAATCTTAGTCATATTCCCTGGCCATAGTGCAACTTTTTGATAATGCTCAAACTCACACTTCCTGGAAAAGTATGAAGCGGACGTTGTCAATAAAGAACCCAACAAAGAGGTTGGGGTCAAACCCACAAGGAAAAAGGTAACATCTACACTAATGCCGGTACTTAAACATGTTGGTAAGTTATCTCCAATTTGGGGGGTTTGAAGAAAAAAATAATAAAACAAAATCGTAATTGTGGATGTTATCAAGATTTACAAATAACTAGGATAAGTATTCCCCATGGGTTCATAACTACTTAGGGTTACACAAAGTGATTCAAAACCAATGTTAAACGCTTATATTGTATTCTCTTCATCTTTAAATGTTTCTTAATAGTGTGAAATGTTAGGACTTGCCCGAATTATTTACTTGCTTGAACCTAGAGAAGTAGAGATTAGGAAAAGAGAATTACAACAAAGCCTTGATTTTTATGATCATTGTATGACTTGAGTTGCGGTCGCAGGAAAGTTAATTTGGGACACATCAATAATGGTTAATTTGAAATCGCTTATGAGACCTGACCCGGTGATTGAGTATAGTCATCCAATAGGGACAAACCAATCATTTAGATGAACCCTAGTTATAAGTTCTACAATTAAGCATTGGGATTGATCACGTGTGTATACCCGAAGTAGTTATGAACCCATGGGGAATACTTACCCTAGTTATTTGCAAATCTTGATAACAACCACAATTACGATCTTGTTTTATTATTATTTTTTCTTCAAACCCCCAATTTGGAGATAACTTAACAACTAGTTTAAGTACAGACATTAGTCTAGATCTTACCTTATTTCCTGTGGGTTCGACCCCAACCTCTTTGTTGGGTTCTTTATTGACAACATCCACTTCATACTTTGCCAAGAAGTGTGAGTTTGAGCGTTATTATCCCCTGCCCAGGATTGATGCCCTGTTTGACCAACTTAAGAATGCTAAGTGTTTTTTGAAGATAGACCTCAAATCCGGCTATCACTAGCTCAGAGTTAGGGAGAGTGACATTCCAAAGACAGCCTTTAGAACTCAATATGGTCTCTATGACTTCGTAGTTATTTCTTTTGTACTAATGAATTGTCACACCTCAAACCTGGGGAGTCGTGAATGGCACTATGTGCCGCACCTGATCGAGCATACCCTACCACATATCTAACTACAACAAGACTGAAGCAATGAGGTTCGGCATCACGACATCTATAATATCAGAGTAAAGTGATATAAATAGAAGCTGGCTAATAGACAACCAAGAGATATACAATAGGCTGTCAAGGCCACAAGACAAAAACAATCTATACAACTGGTCCCTCCTATCCTACAACAACAATGCTACACCCACAACAAACATCTATAAGCCTCTAAGAATATAGTAGAAATTAACTATCTAGAATAGGGCCCCGAACTACCCATAATACAAATATCTGGCAACTCCATAAGACTTGGAGCTTTACCGAATTAGCTGGAACTCCACTGAACGACCAAGAACTTGATCTACCGGCTCACCATGACCTACAGGCTTGAATGCAATGCCCCAATTAGGGTGTCAGTACAACAATGTATCAAGTATGAAAGGCAGAATTAACTACAAGACTCATATTAGATAGCAACAGATATACTGAATATCACAGGAGGAGAAACTCAATTTAAGTAAATAAATAGAACCTACAAGGCCCCCATAAGGCCCGCAAGTCCAAAAGTAAACAACAGTAAGCCGCACCTAACCGACACAGCTCACTTGTCATCGCCTCTAGACCTCTTAGTTGCCTCAGCTAACCCCATCCAACATCTAGCATCCACTACTATCAGATAACAGATAACACAAACAACAACAATAATATAATGCCAATAAAATCAAAAGTAAACACTAGTCATTTAACATCATCAAACAAGCACTGTCAGGCCCTCTATTGATTGTCCATAGTTAGCAGAGCTCCATCCATCTGGGAGAGCTAATCGTGATGCTAGGAAGGCAGAATAGACATATACGATACTATGGAGGAATTTACCTCTCCACACATCTTGCATTTCTAAGAACGACCCTATGGGAGGCAAACTCAACTCAACCATAGGCCAAATGTCTACCCCTTGGACTCAACCCCGGAGCTGGACCTACTCTCAGCGTTGGGTATCCATGAATCCCTAGGGCCTCAACACACACGAGGGAACACACAATCATACAATCATAACATTCACATTCAATAACAATAACAATACACATTCAAATAGCCCATAACCGGCTCTCTAACCCCACCAACTGACTATCACAACGTAGTACTATTCTTTCATGTCTTGCCATCCATCGACGAGTCTTAAGCCGAGCTAAGTATTTTCATTCTAAACAGTCTATCCCCAAGATTTACAAGCATCCCACAAGCCACTGTACCCACCACTAACATCAAGGAATACGACCAAACCAACCTAGGTGTCACCACGGTCGTCACGTGCCATCGACACGGTTGACAGAACTGTCGATTCAAATATAACAAAATATTATCGCAACCATCAAACTTAACCACTCTAAACCCTCATTAACTTGTAAATATCATTACCTAATCTTATTCACAAAAAGATCTCATAACTTTGCTACAAGAACCACATGGCCTCTTGACACAAGCCTAATAATTTTCCATGACTACGATTCTCCGCACTCAGGCCCGAGCCACCAACCAAACCCGAAACTTATACCCATTTATCATCATATAAACAGAATCACAAGAGTCAGATAACAATATAACACAAAGCTTCACAAAACAGCCAACACACATGTCAATACCAATGACAATGGTTACAGAATTCATGCCGACAAAGGGAGGGACAAGCATAACATACTTTGAATTTTTGGTGAACCTGAGACAAGAAAAACCACAACCTTATAAGCATCAATATACTTCCTAATAACATCCAAAGTTACTACCAAAAATCCAGCCAACACAACTCAATAACGAAATAAGACAAACGAAGCTTACTCGACAAGATTCATACGAATTCGACAGTAGAAACTCTAAGACAACAACCTAAATGTGTTAACACACCTATAAATAACCTAAAAACTAAGGAAAACAAAAGGAAGAAGTATTACCAATAGCTTCACCACGAAACAGCAATCAGAAGCCCAGAAAAGACACCAAAATGCAAACTACACGCTATTCCAGACTTCCCGACATCAAAATCATATTGGAACATGATTTCCCACCTCAAAATAAATGGGACATGAAGAGGGAAGCTTGAGAGAGGGTCTGGACATTAGAGATTCTTGAAAATAAGAAAATAAAGCAACCAACCGACCAAGGGCTTTTATAGTCCTCCACCGCTTTAGACCATTTTGACGTGCCAGCTTGTACAATCTTGTGAAAATACGAATATCTCTCTACTCTGTAGTTATATTGGTGAACAATTTAATGTACTTAAAACTATACTCATAGACCTTTAATTTAATAGGTTCTAGGCCGCATTTAACCTAAATTTTAGGGAATCTCAAGAAAGAAATTTTTGCAATAACTTTTTTCGAATTTTATTCTACAACTTTATCAATGTTCAATCTTAAATACGATCATAGAGTGTCTCAAGTACCTCATACCACTTCCTTCTTAGACTATTAAGAACTCTTAGTCCTACCTCAAGTACGAATTTAGCGCTCAAATTATCCGGGTTGTTACACGAATGCTCCTGCAGCTTTTATGGACTTGATGAACAAGGTGTTCAAGAAGTATTTATATATGTTCATGATTTTCTTCACAGGTGATATTCTCATATACTCTCAAAGCGAAGAGTTTCATGTCGCTCATTTGACGATTGTGTTTCAGAGTCTCAAGGATCTCCAGTTGTTTGTTAAATTAAGCAAGTGTGAGTTCTGGATGAACTCAGTAGCATTCTTTGGTCATGTAGTGTCTAGTAAGGGTGTGCAGGTGGACTCTCAAAAGATAGAAGCGATGAAGAATTGGCTTAGACCTATCAGTCCTACAGATGTTATAAGCTTTTTGGGTTTAGCTAACTACTATAGGAGGTTCGTAGAAGGATTTTCATCTATTGTATCACCCATGACTAAGTTGACCCAGAAAAAGGTCAAATTTCAGTGGGCGGATGCTTGTGAGAAGAGTTTTCAAGAGTTGAAGACTCAACTCACTTCAGCCCCAGTATTGACACTACCGGAGGGCATGTATGGCTTTGTTATGTATTGTGATGCTTCTAGGGTTGGTCTTGATTATGTGTTGATGCAGTATGGTAAGGTTATTGTGTATGCCTCTAGATAGCTTACGACTCGTAAGAAGAATTATCTAAAACATGACCTAGATTTGGCAGTTGTGGTGTTTGCTTTAAGGATTTGGAGGCACTATTTGTATAGAGTGTATTTGGATGTGTTCATGGACCACAAAAACCTTCAGTATGTGTTTACTCAGAAGGACTTGAATCTGCGGCAAAGGAGATGGCTAGAGCTTCACAAGGACTATGACATGAGTGTCCTTTATCATCTAGGCAAGGCCAATATATTGCTGAATATTCTTAGTAGGTTGTCCATTGAGAGTGTGTCTTATGTCAAGAATAGGAGAAAGGAGTTGGTGAAGGATGTCCACAGGCTTGCTCATTTAGGGTTCACCTCACAAATTCGTCAGATGGTGGAGTTATTATTTAGAATGGGCCAGAATATTCATTGGTGAAAGAGGTCAAAGCAAGGAAAGATGAAGATCCTATCTTAGTGAAGCAAAACGAAGTTGTTCGAAATCAGAAAGTGGAGGTTTTCTCACATTGGGAGAGGGTGTACTCTGGTATCAAGGTCGATTGTGTGTTCCGGATGTAGATGATATGAGAGAGCAGATGTTGAGTCACGCTCACGGCTCTTGGTACTCTATCCATCTAGGTACCTCCAAGATGTACCATGATTTATGAGAAGTCTACTGGTGGACTGCCTTATAGGCAAATAAAGACTTATACCCATAATTCGAACAACATTAAGATAACTTACACAAACTTGGCACTAACAGTGGAGATTAAGAAATCCTAACTTCGTTATAAGCATCTTAGAAGTTTTTATGATTAACCTTTTTACGTCTTGGAAGACAATTCAATACTTAGGATAATTAACTTAACATAATTATTTAGGGGCATAGCGGAGAGCTTCTCTTTAACTTAAGTTACTATTTTTCAGATGTTTAACTCTAATTAATTCGTAGAAGGTTGCCACATAATATTCGTTATATCTTCTTACCACATAACGTATTTAGACCACTTATTTTACTTAATGCCTTAGCGACTGATTAGGAGGTTTAGATAGCACAAGAGTTCTAGTAAACATATGGCGATATTCTAAAGATAATTCTTATTGTCTTAATGTGTAACTTGAATGTAAGCATAAGCGTATATAGATTCTTATTTTTGTATATCCTTCTACCATTATAATATTGTGTATAACCTTCCCATAGGGATGGTTCCATGGACTTATCGACAGTTTACATCTTCGAGTTCTATTTTTCATGTTCAATGTATCAATTGATTTGGATACTGATTAATTAGACGGTTAGCAAAAGGGAGAGGAATCGAGGAATCTCCTTTTGGACTTATATACCTTAAAACATGTATATAAAAGGGTGGGAAACTATCATAAGGAATTTCCATTTTGTTTTTCTCATTTACCCTTATTTATCTTAAAATCATTTTCTAGCATTAAGTTCATTCGTGCGTCTCATACAATTTTTACAAATTTTGCTTAGCAACAGACTTTTAAACACATTCGATATCACATGCATGACATAATATAAAGGACCAGCTCACATTGCCAACACTGAGGGGGCTTCAGACTCGATTTTCAAGTACGACCATCATTGTAAACAATTCACCTTTCATTTTACATACGTTCACTTCCAACACTTTCAATACTTCAAACTTGTTATCTAGTATTTTTTAACACTTCTGGTAGAATCATATACACCCAATATGATTCCAAAAACATAGGGACATTTGCCCTTCCAACAATAAGAGTTCGTACTTGAAAAACAAGAATGGGTACGCCTTTACATACCTCGCATCGTCGGTCTTTTTAGCAAATTTCACACGCTTGCTATAAGCTCTGACACCTTCAACTTCCTTGCTTACATCTCATGGAATCAGGACTGATTTAGGTTAAGTTCCCAATAACCATTCATGTCCCCAAAAATGTACAACAAAACAGCCACATCACAACACAATTTTTCAGCAATTCTACATACCTTAGGCGCCTTAAACTTGAGGGAATTCAAGAGAGTTATGCTTATCTTATTTTGATGTTTAATATCCACAAAGGTGACGTATATTTCTTCCAAGTTTTGGATAAATTCAAGCATTTATATGTCTGTTATAACCTCCCCAAAAGGGGCAGCAACCTCACTCAAATATCACACAAAACACATCAATTTTCACTTCATTTTCCTACTTTAGCTTGCAAATTTGAGTGGATAAAGAAAGTAGAAACACCGATATTCCTCTTGCCTTTAACTCCTATCAAAGATGGAAATATATCCTAGATTTCTAATGCCCAGAAATGCAGCAAACAACACAGTAAAAATGCTTTCAATGAGATTAACTTTCTCCATAGAACTAGCCTTCGAAGCTTCACAAATCTTTATCCAAACTTGTCTTGATTTTTGATGGGAGGTTACACCATGATTTTCCTCTTAGTTATGGATGTAATTATACAGAGTTTGGAGGAGAAACAAGATTCTCACAACCTGAATATTTTCTAGAAAAAATAGGTCGCAAGCACCACATAACATACAACAAGAACACAACAATTCAATACTACAAGTTTCCCTTCAAGTTTTCCTTCACAATTTTCATGGAAATCAAAGGAGGATGCTCACCTCTACATGGAGATGTTATTATCCAAAGTAGGACAGGTGTTCCTCAGTCTCCACTACCCAGAATTTTATAAATAAATGCAGCAACACTATATTACAAACTTTCTCTAAGTTCCCTTTCACTAAACATATAGAAATCAAAGAAGGATATCCTTTCTTGGAGATATCCTTAGATAAAGTAGGAGTATGTTATTCCTCTTTGCTTTTCTCAAAAGGAACCACAACTTTCTGCAATCATAGAAAAAGAGTCTGGAAGAAATAATCCTTGAAGCTTCACAATCTTCCCCCTGGAATTTGTCTTGAGATTCCAAGGTGTTTCAATGGCTTGATTGCCTTCACCTTTGCTGGAAAATGGAGAGAAAATAAGGTCCTAAGAAAGTTGATCCTATTTGGATATGTTTAAAATCAATTGGGAAACTTGTGACTTAATTAGAATAAATAAGAGCTGGGGCGGTGGGACCGCCTACCGTCACTACTTGACAGTGCCTCAGTAAAATACCCATAATATTTTACTTCAAATTATGATTAATGAGCGATTTGATGTTTCAAAAGCTAGATACAAATTTGATAAGTGGTAGGGCTCTTAACTCATTAGAGATTGGGAGATATGATCGTTTAAATTTGACTCTTATTTATGAACTTCGCATACTCTACGCTCTTTCTTTTGTACATGTTTTCCTCCTCACCTTCAACCAATATACAATCCGTACTTCCCTTAATACGACATACAAATGTAAAATAATTATCAAATATTTTTTGGGGTGTAACAAGAACTCTGGGGCTTTCTCTGCCACATCCTTCATGATGAAACCTCACTCATGAATGAAAATCTTAACATCTTGCTTGATGTACCTCTACCAGCACTGGTAATTAACAAAGTGGATATAGTAAGGAGGGGTGCTGCTACGAGTCATAGTATCTATTATTCCTTTAAAAGAAACAATGTTAGATGGAATATTCAAGGAAGAGGTACAAGAGACTAAGCCTAAGCCATAGAGTCCAAAACAGCTTACCGCCTAAGATACTTCACAGCAGCAAATGGATTTTAGCTACAACGAGGTTGCTACAGCAAAGAAGGACCAGTTGTGATGAGCTCGTTGCAGTTAAAGAAGTTCTACTATAGCAAAAGGTTCAATTTTAGTTAAAGAAGTTCAACCCCGACCCCAATAATAGGCGGTTCAATTTCTAGACATGGTATTGGCTTATTTAAGAACAAATTAGGCAAGGAGTGGCATATATAACCCCCAAAACACATTATTAAACCATTTAGCAACCAAACTCAAGCCTTAAGGGATCTAAAAACTTCAAACCACAGTCAACCCAACCACCTCACAATTTTTAGAGTAAAACCCTCGTGGAAGTAGTGAATCTTACGCAGGAGGGGCGTAGAGAACTTAAAAGTGTAATTGGAACAAGAATGCTTCAAAATCTACCCCCACAAGTATAAGAAACAACCTTAGCCTCACAATCCCATTTCCAAAATAATCAAAGCATATAGGCATGAAAAGAAAAATATAGTAAGTGTAAACAACGTAATGAAGTTGTAAGAGGAGAAGATTACCTGAGAAATCGAGTGCGGCGAGGAAGTTGTAAAGAGAAAATTTTGAGTGTAAGGAAGATAGTTGATAAAAAATAAAGAGAAAACCCTCTTCTCATCCAATTTAAAACTAACAGACAGCTTTCGTTATGGCGATTGGTGTTTCACTGCAGTGAGAACCCCCTCGCTGTTGTTGTCCAGTATGCATCCAGTGTTACAGATTCATCTGCACACTCCAGGGTTCAATCCCATTCCTATGAGGATAGTAAATTGTCCCGAGCCCTTAGCTAGGAGAGCCCTATAAGTGGCAACACTAGTATAAGGATTCACTTAAGAGAGATATGAGACTAATGCAATTTAAATCACCTCCATAAGTTATAAGTAAAAACATCATCAAAAATAAAATTTGCATAACGAATTCCTCACCAAGTTGGAGGACTGTGAAAAGAAATCATAACATCATGCATGGTACTCATATACTACCCCATGACATCCTAGGACCCTAATAGAAGAGTTAGCTGTAAGGACCATTAAATTTGACATTATTAACAAGTGAGTGAATTAAAATAAAAGTATGAAAGAAGAAATCGTAGGTATAATGTAGTTTAAATTTTGACCTCGACGCCACAAAAAACTCTTACCAATTATCCCAGAGTCATTCGGGGATAAACGATTATTTAATTAATATTTGATGTAACGACCCATCCAATCATCATAAAATTCTTGGCAACCACGAGCATAAGGAGTAAAAGATTCTATTAACTTAGATTTTTTGTTTTTGGGATAACCAGTAAGAATTAAGTAAATGTTGAGAACAATAGAGTTAAAATAAAGTGTGCCAGACAGATGAAATCACTGTAGCAGGTAGGGTCTTTCTATAGTGAGATTGCTGCAGCAGAATAGGGCTTGTCACAGCGAAAGACGTGAACCAGAATTTGGTGTTTTAGTTTATTTTAAGATCCAATCCCTATTTCAAAAAGGATTCATTATTAAAATGCCCTAGGCAAAATTTTCAGACATTCGACCAAGAATTAAGGAGTATATCCCTCAAAGAACAAGACTCCACTATCCTTCTAGCTAATCCTCCCTCAAGAATGTGTGATAGAGAACATAAATGAAAGATCGTCGAATTCATGGGAGCAGATTGACACCTAGGTAGGTTATGGTTTAATTTGAGCTATACTTTGATTATTGACTCGTATACACATATACAATTGCTAAATATATACATATTCATATGAAAAAGTGGAATTTGAAGGAGATGTATATAGGAAGAGTGGATTCTTTAGTGGTAAATTAACTACAAAGATTGATTTAATTCTATTAATGGTTGAGAAGAGGTGGAAGGGGTAAGACATAATTTGTATGTAATATTGATGTATATATTCGTGATAATGATTACACTATTGTACTATTAATGAAGGAATGATCGATATTAGGTATACAGTTATTCTAAAGGGGGAATTTCAAAGGAAAGAAAGAAGTTAATAGAAAGGTAAATCCGTAGTTAATTACTTATGAGATAAAAGTCAAACTTGGAATGGAATAAATTTTGTATGATTGGTGAGAACTGTTAGTGAGATAATAAATAGGATAGGGACTAATATATGCCCGCAAGAAAGTTCACCTTGAGAAGGGGATTGGTAATTGTTAGTGTGATAACCCATAATGAATATGGTTGCCAAATTTTTTAATTCCTTATACAGCTAAGTTAGAAGGATTGGGCTGATAAATTGTTGAAATTAAGTTGTTATATATTTAATTATGATTGAGATCTATGACCTGATAATGCCATTTGAATGAGCTATGAAATTTTTTGAGTCTATGAATATAATAAATGATTTGATATGTACTTGTTATAATCAATGTGTGCATATGATTGCTGACTTGTGTGATGACTGAATAGAGAGCATAAATAAATGTGTTGATGATAATTGAATAGTACTCCACAATTTTGAGATAGGTGGCTCGTGTCTGAGGTGAGCATCTAGATGAGCAGTTATGATATGAGTGTCTCATGTCCAATAAGAGTATCAGGATGAGAAGTTATTTTATGAGCGGCTCATGTCCGAAGGAAGTATCTGAACGAACAGATGACTAGGAGTGGGTACCACACTGGTACCATACATGAATTTATAGAGTCCCTATAGGTCATGACTTGAAGGGCAAACATAAAACCCTCTGGCATGTGTGTACAAATGAGTGACAGATATGTGAATGAATTTAATACAGAGAGAGACTAATGAGATATAGTGAATATACATATGTAATTCAGGATGGATATAGTTCCATGGTTATATTGTAATGATATATCCCTATCGATAGGTTTTTGACTTTATGTCTGCTTTTGAATTATACACTCTGTGTTGACCTACATGATTATGTCTGTACAGGGTTAATTTACATGATCATCACTAAATATGTGAATAACTGGGTTGGTGATTATGTAGGTTGCACCTTATCTTTGGGTTGGTCCTAGTTAGTGGTGAAGTATTATTAAATAATTAATGGACATCAACTATTTATGCATGCTAATAAGTAAATGTCAAAAATTGGAAATAGACACAGGAAATTAAGAGAGTAATAGTATTTATTGTTGGTGTTGTTAAGTACGGAAATTATGTTAAAATAGAAAAGGCTCAGCTATATGGTAAGGCTATTGGTTGATGCAGTGCCGCTGATCTTGGACGTATTTACACATCCAAGTGTCATTGTATGCCCATGTACCTTAATTCAATTATAATATCATATAATCTGCTTAAAAGTGTTTACATGGACTAACATGTGTAATTAGCTCTCTTTTATGTGAAAATTGCTAAAAGAATGGAGCTTAACGTGAGGATGAATGATCAAGGTTGTGGCATGGATTGAAGTTCAACTTGGATACATTTAATGCCCAAAAGAGTGGATGTGCGGGACACATCCGTGCCACGCTGCCTGCATTACGCGACCAAGGCCGTGGCATGCTGGCCCGCCTCGTGCTTTCATAGTCGTGCAACTTTAAGAGCAACACATGTGTCATGGCACCTAACCTTTGCATGTATGTGACAAGCCTGTGCCATGGAAGCATATTGGCGCAACCAGTGCCATGCCACGCCAAAAGTAGCACATGCCCAATATGCTATATAGTGCATGTGCGCAACCATGTCGTGTCACGTTAAATTGGCATGATGCTTTCCATGCCACACCAAAAGCATGTGTTTTAGCCTTGTTATCCGGTAAACCTGCGCATTAGGGATACATTATGGAGGCAAACTGTCGTGTCCATAAATCTGACACAGAGGTGGTTCATTTCTACAAAAAATTCTACAATCTATAAGTAGGGCACTTAGCCTCTTATTTCATGATAGGAGGACAAGAGCACGAGCTGGGGATCAGAAGAACGAACAAGGGTACCTTTTCATAGGGTTCTTTCCTTTCTCTTTTCCATCCATTTATTACATGAATCATTACAATTGTAAGTTCATGGAAAACTGTGAGTAGCTAAAAACCCTCGTTCTAGGGTTGAGGCCAAAAAAAAGAATGTATAGTGTATTCTTACTTTGGTTGGTTGTTTATCGTATTTGATTGCTCTTGCACACTTTCTTACACTATTTTAGTGCTTGATCACCATTAGAATATATTTTTAATTCTTATACAAACCCAAAAGGAGAAACACTAGAATAGAATAAAGAGTGTAAGGAGTGAGTTCTTGTCTTCGGACTCGAATCGTGTTTAGGATACAAATATACCTAATACTTCTCATTATGTAATACAATGAAATGATATCTAAGTATGATAGTATTTGATTGTCATATCACCACTCAACGATGTAATTGTGAGGTCAATTTGAGTAAATGATTAGAGGTTCAAAAGACCATTATCATATCATTAACCACGAAAATCAACAATTAAGATGAGTAAATTGACCAATGTAAGTTATTGGTATGCATGAACATAGGCCTCGACCCTATTATTTACAACCACTACATGTTTATTTTTGATTTCTACAAACAAACAACAAATTTTTTAGTACGCTTGCACTTGTGGAAATTTATAGTACTGCTTAAGTTTAGTTATTCGCTAAAGTCTCAAGTCCCTGTGATTTCGACATCCGACGCACAAGAGCCATTTATTACTTTCACGACCACTTACACTTATGTGTGCGTTTAGGAGGAACAAGTTTTTAGCACCACTATCGGGGACTTGATAAATTAGTGAATATCTATTTTTAGTTTTATAGTTTCAAAGTGTTGACAACTTGGTCTTAGTCATCACTTTTATAGGTACAGGTTAGTCCTTGAAGCAAACTGGCAAGGGATAGGGAATTGGTTGAACCCCACCCTGAACCTGAAAGAAGGTTATGTTAGTTGAGAAGAAAGGTTGGTACTGTCTATCCCATCCAGCAGGTTTAGTAGTACGAGCTTGTTCCAGTAGAGATGGCGGGTAAACTAGTCAGCGAAGTAGTAATCCCACTCATGATAAATGTCACCTTTAGTGCCTACAGACCAAAACTAGGGGGACAATTTTCCTATAGATTAGTGACCCTTTTATCCCCACAGGAATGTCAACAGATTATGTGCAGCTTACCCTTTTCCCATTCTCATTATTGGGAGAAGCACAAAAGTGGTTGAAGGCAGCACCACCAAATTCTATTACAACATGGAATGACCTTGGAAGGAAGTTCCTCATTAGATTCTTTCCATCTTGGAAGACTGCAAGGTTAAGGAGTGAGATTTTAAGTTTTAAGTAGAGGCTAGATGAAAATTTGTCTCTTACTTGGGAGATATTAAAATCTCTTCTTAGAGACTGGCCCTCATCACCAGCAGACTATTGAGGTTCTGGAGTATATATTTGTGGAAAGTCTTGACTCACATACAAAAATCTTGCTAGATTCTGTAGAAGGTGGGTCAAGCCTTAGAGAAAACATATGATGAGATGTACACTCTGTTGAATCGATTGCGTAGGGTAATCCATAGTGGCATAGTGATGCATCAAGGGGAATGGGAAGAAAAGTTGTTGGAATGTTAGAGGTTGACAGTGTTAATGTATTGGCAGCTCAGTTGGCTTCTTTCCTGATCAAATGATGACACATTTCAATAGGCTAAACATGGCTCAACCTCAGGCATAGGTACATGCAGTGCAACCAGCTCACAGTTGGTGTGAAATAAGTGAGAGCAGCGGTCATTCTGCAGAGTCATATGGAGCAAACCCAGAGTCGGTAAATATTGTGGGTAATGTACATAGAGGGAATCAGAACTATGGAAACACCTACAATCGAAACTGACAAAGTCATCCCAACTTCTCATAGGGTGGAAATTAGGAGCAGAATCATAATTTTCAACAATAGCAGCAGCAAGGTAATAAAACTAATTCCCAATCAAGCAACATTGAGGTGATCTTAAAAATAATCATGGCTAACCAAGAACAAATGGAATCTGACCAAACCAAGGTGGCAGCTGACCTCAAAAATCATAAGTTAGCCACATAAACTCTAGAGAAATAGATGGGCTAGTTGGTTGCAGCTCAAAATACCAAGCCTCAAGAGGTTTTAGCAAGTGACAATGATCTAAACTCGAGGCAAGTTATCATAATTAGTTTGAGGAGCAGGCGACAGTTAGATGACGCACCATTAAAATAGAAAAAAATAAGGTGCAAGCTAAATTGACTAAAATAGGCCCATCTGCAGATAAGGGTAAAACCAGAGCAGTTGCAAAGAATAAGGTTGTAACACCCAAAAGTCTCTAAGATCATATCCTAGAAGTAAAGTAGAAACCAGCAGAAAACTGGTACCAGGACACATAACGATTCCTGGTATGGGTTGTTGGCTGGTCCAACGGGTCATTGATAGACCCATCCTGAGAAGGTCTTGAAATTGGTGAAATTTCATCCAAATCTAACGAGTGTCAAGATGACTCATTAGACCTTTAAAAGAGTCATTAGGATGAGCCGTTGGACTAGTTTTAGAAGCTTTGCAAGTGTGACTATTATAATCACAAGAGAATTAACAAACCGTAGGTTCAAGTAATTACTCGTTCTAACGAGTCATGGGATAAATGATCAAAAGATGGAAATTTTGGGGGCCAAGAAACGGATGTTCATCATGAGTCATGATGACAACCCATGACTCGTGGTCTAGCTCATTTTCATTGTCGGACAGTTTTTAATTACGACTTCCTAAGGGTATTTCAACAACTTCCTAAGCTTTTAACTCCTAAGTGAGGTCGTTTTGGTTCTCTTAAGGGGTGTATTAAGGGGTTTTACTTAGACTTAACCCTCATTCTCTTCAAACACCTTATGTTGGAAATCATCTCTCAAGGAAAAGATAGGGTTCTTTATCTTCTTCTTCTCAAATTCTCTTGGGTCCCCCAATTAAGTGAAGGAACTCTTCAAGTCAGGTATGTAGGGTCATGAATGAGGGATTTCTTCAACCCTCAGTCCTAATTCAAATTAACTTTCATGAATTCAAGTCTCCACTCATGATTTTATGAATTTTAGGGTTAGACCCAATTTTGATGAAAATTTTCATGATCTTCTATGAATTCAATTCTCTTAGGATTCAATCAATGATTTAATATTTTAATTGAATTATTTCTATTAAAATCCCTCATAAATATATATTCTCAAGTTATAATGAATAACTCAATTATGCATGAATTTCATGAATCTCAAGTTTATATATCATGGCCGATCTTCGGCATTGTTTTCATGGCTAGTTCACTTACATTAAGATATTTATAAATTTCATGGTTATAAACTATCCCATGTAAAACCTATGTTTCATGATTATGGTATGAGAACTATATATATTTTGAAAGTAGTATTTAACACCGAATAGGTCGGGATTCCAGCACATCCAAGTATCAGAACTACGTGTCACCCTAGCCATAATAAGGCCATCCACGAGAGTGTCTCCCATGACCAAATGGAAACCCATGAGTGATATCATGTCTTCATAGTCCATTCCCTTGGCAAGGTATGGACACACCTCTAAGCTACGGTTACAAGCTGAGCTCCATGTATGCTCACATAGGGTATGTCGATTAAATCTCCCACTTTTACTCATGTCATGTTTATGCTTCACGATGTTATGACTTATAATATTTTTTCTCAATATATACTTTATGATATTTTACTTATGATTTTAGTCATGTCCATCCTTATGATATGATTTTGAAAACCTTGAGTCCCAGGTTCCCAGAATTACGTTGCTAGCGTAGGTTATAGTATTACTTGGGCTGATTGACCCCAGACTTTTATGATCACTCAGTTTAGGCTTTTATACCCTGACAAGGTATATTGGGTCCTACCGGTGGGATGTATACATCGGAATCCACATCTAGCTCACGTGGTTATATGTCAGTTATAGACTCTCCCACTAGTTAGTCTAGTCCAGTTTCAGAATAAGCAGCTCAGTTCAATTCCAGTCCTTAGTTTAACTCATTTTAGTACAGTATCTCAAATTCAGTGTTTAATATTGAGGGCACGTCCTTGACCATCAGACAGGGTCATCTTGACTATTTCAGATTATATCAGTAGTTTAGTTCAGCTTACCTGTTGGTCATTGTGTGTCATTTCAGCTCAAACTTTAATTTTAGTTATGCTTCTCCCACTTACTCAGTACATTCAAAGTACTAACGCATACTTTTATGCTGTATCGTTTCATGATACAGCAACAGGTTCTCAGACTCAGGACCGTTAGTTGCCGCAGTTCAGATTCTCTGTCGCAGCAGTTGAAGTGTGAGTCCTCATCATCTGAGGGCACTATTTTCCTTCTTTTAGTCATCTATTAGCTTTAGTTAGACTTAGAGTTAACTGGGGCTTGTCTAGCAACTCCTCTATTATATGGCTTTCAGACAGACATTATTTTCAGATTTATCAGCATGATTCTATTGATTGATCCTTATGTTTTCATACTTGTCTCTCACGAATATTTTATGATATTATTTCAAAGTTGTGTTGTGCATGTTTACTCAAAATTCTAGTAACTGATAGACCAGGGGTTGACTTGGGGTCACTTGTGGCTTCAAGTACCGTGTTACGCTAGGGTGTAGGCTCGGGGCGTGACAAACATGGTATCAGAGCCCTATGTTTAGAGTATTCTTTGGATGTGTGAAAGTCGCATCGAGTAGATTCCTTTTCATGGGTGTGAAGTGCGCCACACCTATGACTAGGAGGCTATGAGATGTTATTAGGAAATTCCCTTTTGTTCATATTCTTTATCGTGCGTTAAAGTCCAAATTCCAGAAATTCCCTTCTAATTCGTGCTCTGTTTTGTTTTAGTGAACCATGCCTAGCAGACGTGGTAATGGAAGAAGGGCTGCTAATGTCAACAGACCTGCCTCATCAACTCCGATAGAACTCAGGATGAATCCATATCCACCGCCGAATTCAGGGCGGCCATTCAATTGCTAGCTCAAACAGTCACCGACCAGGTGATCCAGCAGGTGGTTCCAGTAGCCAGAAATGGGTCTGTAGCTGCTGCTCGGGTGTGGGATTTTACCCGGATGAACCCTTCAGATTTTCATGGAGCTAAGGTGGGAGAGGACCCACAAGAGTTTATAGATGAAATTAAAATGATTACCCGTATTATGGGTGTCATCTCCTTCGAGAGTGTTGACCTGGCCACCTATCAGCTTAAAGGGGTAACCCAGGTTTGGTATGAGCAGTGGAAGGTGGGGCAGCCAGTGGGAGAAGGACCGGTGGAGTAGGAGGAGTTCCACACAACTTTCCTGGATAGGTTTTACCCTCGGGAGATAAGGGAGGCTAAGATGGCAGAGTTTATGAACCTACGGCAGGGCAACCGGACAGTGGAGGAGTATGCTTTGGAGTTTACTAGAATATCAAAGTATGCTCTAGAGATAGTGGCTGAGCCAAGGGCTCGTATGTTGAAATTCATTAATGGAGTATCTAATCTTGTCCTCAAAGAGTGCAGGACCACGATGCTGATCAAGGACATGGACCTCTCTATCCTAATCTTTTATTCCCAGTAGATTGAGGCAGAGAAGCTGAAAGATATGGAGTGTAAGAACAAGCGGCAAGAACTGGTAATTCAGATTATGGCCATCAGAAATCTTCCAGTAGTAGATGCCCACAACAACAACAGAAGCAGCAACAACAACAACAACAAAGAGCCCCAGCACACAGCTCAGCCAACGTCCCAACAATTCGGTCCCGCTAGGACCGGAGGGTCGGAGCATCTGGCTCTTAGTCACAGAGTTTCAGTGCCAGCAACAAGTATCCATCTTGTGCCAAGTGTGGTTGGAATCACCTAGGACAATGCCTTCAGGGACGAGAGGGCTTCTTTGGGTGTGGACAGCTTGGACACAGGCTAAGGGAGTGCTCGTCAATGGGGCAAGGGAGATCACAATCTAACACATCATCAGCTCCAGCAGGTCGACTGACCCAGTAGGCTAACACAACAATTACAGATGGTGTTAAGCGCCAAAAGTGTTTCTATGCTCTATCTTCTCGTAAGGATCAAGAAAGCTCACTTGACGTAGTTACTGGTATGTTACGTCTCATCCATCTAGACTTATATTCCCTCTTAGATCCAAGAGCTACTCTTTCGTTGGTAACTCCGTATATAGTAGTTCAACTCAGTATAAGTCCAGAAGTTCTCTCAGAACCATTCTTAGTCTCTACCCTAGTTGGCGAGTCAGTTAGAGCCAGTCGGGTGTATAGAAATTGCCCAGTTTCCGTCCTGAACAAAGAAATTCCAGCTGATATCATAGAGCTAGACATGGTCGACTTCGACCTCATTCTAGGCATGGATTGGTTACACTCCGACAATGCCTCAATTGATTGTAGAACTAGATTTGTCAAATTCCAATTTCCTAATGAGCCAGTTTTAGAATGGTCGGGCAGCAGTTTAGTGCCTATAGGTAGGTTTATTTCCTACCTTAAGGCCTAGAAACTCATTTCCAAAGGATTTCTATATCATCTAGTTCAGGTCAAGGATTCCAACTCTGAGAGCCCAACCATTCAGTCACTTCCAGTTGTTAGTGAGTTCCTACATTTATTTCCTGAGGATCTTTCCGGAGTTCCCCCTGAACGGGAAATAGACTTCGGAATAGATCTCCTCCCAGATACTCAGACCATCTCAATCCCTCCTTACAGAATGGCTCCAACTCAGCTTGGAGTTGAAGGAGCAGTTAGAAGATCTTCTTGACAAGGGTTTTATCAGACCAAGCATCTCTCCCTGGGGTGCTCCAATGCTATTGGTGCGTAAGAAAGATGGTACCCTCAGAATGTGCATAGATTACCATCATTTGAACAAAGTCATAGTCAAGAATATATATGCCTTACCTAGAATTGATGACCTGCTCGACCAGCTTCAGGGAGCCAGTTGTTTCTCAAAGATTGATCTCAGATCAGGATACCATCAATTAAGGGTCAGAGAGTGTGACTATCGAAAACAACATTCAGAACTCAGTATGGTCGGTACAAGTTTGTGATGATGTCCTTTGGACTCACAAGCACCCCTGCACCCTTCATGGATTTGGTGAATAGGTTCTTTAAGCAATACCTAGATATGTTCGTCATCTTATTTATCGATGACATTCTGGTATACTCTAGAAACGAGGAAGAGCATGCAGATCACCTGAGGATAGTGCTACAAACACTTAGGGACTTCCAGTTGTTTGCCAAGTTCAGCAAGTGTGAATTTTTATTAAAGGTTGTAACGTTCTTTGGTCATGTGGTCTCAGGAGAAGGGATACAAATAGATCCTCATAAGATAGCACAGTGAAGGATTGGCTCAGACCTACCTCTCCTACTGAAATTAGGAGTTTTCTGGGCTTAGCGGGTTATTACCGATGGTTTGTGGAAGGTTTCTCCTCCATATCCTCTCTTCTGACCAAGTTAACTAAGAAGAAGGTGAAATTCTAGTGGTCAAACGAGTGTGAGAAATGTTTCCAAGAGTTGAAGACTGAACTCACTACCGCTCTAGAGATAACCTTTCCAGAAGGATCAGATGGGTTAGTTGTGTATTGTGATGCCTCCAGAGTTGGACTTGGTTGCGTTTTGATGTAGCGGGGCAAAGTGATAGCCTGTGCCTCTAGACAGCTCAAAGTCCATGAGAAGAATTATTCAACTCATGACTTGGACTTTGAACCGGTGGTATTTGCAATAAAAATATGAAGAAACTACTTGTACGAGGGCTCACGTGGATGTGTTCATAGATCACAAGAGGCTTCAGTATGTGTTCAGCCAGAAGGACTTAAACCAACGTCAGAGACAGTGGTTGGAACTACTAAAGGATCTGACATGAGTGTGTTGTATCACCTAGGTAAGGCCAATGTGGTGGATGACACCCTATGCAGGCAGTCTATGGGAAGTGTAGCTCATATTGAGGAAGGAAAGAGGGAGCTAGCGAAAGAAGTTCATAGGCTAGCCCGGTTAAGGGTGCAGTTGGTAGATTCAGCTAAAGGTGGCGTGGTAATGCAAATCGGGTTGGATTAATCCTTTGTAGTAGAAGTTAAGTCCAGAAAAGATGAAGATCCGATTCTACTTAAACTTAAAGAAGAAGTCCTCAGAAAGGAGGTTGAGGCGTTCTCCCAAGGGGGAGTTGCGGTGCTTCGTTACTAGGGTAGATTGTGCGTGCCGGATGTGGGTGAGTTGCGACAAAAGATACTGGCTGAGGAACACAGCTCAAGATACACCATTCACCCGGTGCTACAAAAATGTACCACGATTTTTGGGATATTTACTGGTGGAATGACATGAAGAGAGACATTGCTGAATTTATAGCTAAGTGCTCAAACTGCCAGCAAGTCAAGGTAGAACACCAGAGATGAGGAGGTATGACCCTTGATATCATCATACCTACCTGGAAGTGGGAATAACTAAATATGGACTTCATTACGGGTCTACCTCGGACTCGTCGATAGCATGACTCAATCTGGGTAGTAGTATACCGAATAACAAAGTTCGCACACTTCCTCCCAATCAAAACCACAGATTCAGCTGAGGATTATGCTAAACTTTATATTCGAGAGATGGTTAGAATTCATAGGGTGCCATTGGCTATTATTTTGGACAGGGGTAACCAGTTCACCTCCCATTTCTGGACGTCTTTCCAGAAGGGACTTGGCACTCAGGTCAAGCTCAGTAAAGCTTTTCACCCGCAAACAGATGGGCTAGCTGATAGGACTATTTAGACTCTACAAGATATGCTAAGAGCGTGCGCGACTAATTTTAAGGGTAATTGGGATGACCATTTTCCTCTTATCGAGTTTGCGTACAACAAAAGCTACCATTCTAGCATCCAGATGGCCCCATTTGAAGCATTGTATGGTAGAAGATGTGGATCTCCTATAGGATGGTTTGAAGTTGGTGAAGCCATCTTATAGGGCCAGACTCAGTTCATGAGGCAATGTCATTAGTTCAGATCATCCCAGAGAGGTTGAAAATAGCTCAGAGCCGCCAGAAATCTTATACCGATGTGCGGAGAAGGGAGTTGGAGTTTGCAGTTGATGACTGGTATGAGGAAGTACCAGTCCAGATCCTTGACCATAAGGTGCGTAAGCTGAGGAACAAGGAAATAGCTTTAGTCAAGGTTCTACTAAAAAATCAGCAAGTTGAAGGAGCTACATGGGAGGCCGAAGCAGATATGAGGGCCAAATACCCACACTTGTTCTCTACGTACTCTACTGTAGCTTGAAATGTGAATTTTGTTTTAAGACCTGAACTAGTTGTCGAATTCAGTTCATATAACTAAATTTTCTTTCTGATTTTTTTTGTATTTATGAAAAGCAAAATTTAAGTTCAGTTATATTCTCTAAAATGAAGGTAGTCAAGTCGGTCGTTTTGGAGTTAAATGAGCAGTATTTGAAGATTTTGATTGTTATTTTTTGCTTCCTGTGTGTTTTCTAACATTCGAGGATGAATGTTTACAAGGGGGAGATATTGTAACACCCCAGAAACTCAAAATCAAATTCTGGAGGATAAAGAAGGAAATCTGGAAAATTATAGAAATGTTGCAGAATGACCCACCCAACGAGTCGTTAAGGGACCAAATGACTCGTTAGGTCAAACGTGAGGAGGATGCCTAAGAAAAGTCAGTGTTCCCAAGGGGCAACTTCACAAGTCGTGGTCAGGTCCCACGACACGTTGAGTCAGCCGTTGTCAGGCCAGAATCCAGAAACTTGAGAAGATGGCAGTGTACTTGACGGGTGGTCACCACGAGGTGTCGTCCGTGGGAACAACTCACTATGTGACCCGTGACTAGCCTTGTATTAATTTTCATAGAGGGGTGAGACAGTGGTGATCATGAGTCGTGGCCAGTGATCACGACTTGTTAAGTCACTCATGGTCACGCACTAAAGATTCCAGGCAGTGTACCTGACGGGCATGACTACGAGTTCTTTTCAAACACCACGACTCGTTAGGTCACCCGTTAGGGGTACCTAATAGTTTATCCATAGCAAACCTTTAAGGACTATTTAGTAATTTCCTATTCAACTAAGCTTTAAACTACGTCATTTTGGACATAATTTTAGACTTATTAGAGGGTTTGGATGGTTCCTCCCCTCATTCTCACGTTAACCCTGAGAGAAACATCGTAGAATTCTCTCTCAGAGTATTTCAGAGCAAGGGCTAGGGCTGAACTTTTCTCTTCGATTTTCAAGAAAATTCTCCAGGTTTCTTCACCAGGTATGGGGGGTTTTAGCATGGGGATTGTTCTTCCCTCATGTCTCAAAAATCCTTCTCAATTTCTTCTATCAGTTTTAAACCCTGAGCTTTCGAATAGGAAGAGTATTCATGTTTATTTTCGTTGATTTCACTTAGAACGATGTTCATGTATATTGTTGATATGATCCCCATAAATTCCTTATCAAGTTGTCAGTGTTCATACAAAAAGTGAGTTAAAGCCCTAATTTCTCGAGTAATGATTTTGATTGTTAAATCCCTTTAGTGAATGAAGAATGCTTTGGGCTGAATTCCTAGAATTTTTTGCTATACGTATATGTTGGGTAATTATCCCATGAATCGGAATGATTTTAGTTCGGTGAATGAAATCCCTATAATTCTTGAAATTTCTCTATATTATGAAATTCCCGTACTATTGGGATAAGTTGAATTCTCTATTAGCTGCTTGTAATCTAGACCAGTTAGAACTAGAATTTCTCCAGAACCATATCAATTTAGTCTCATCCAGGTTTCCAGAATCCTCAGTATTATTTAGAAAATTGTCAACTGATCAGTTTGACTTCAATCTTATTTCGAGGTGTCAGGGGTGCCTCTCAGTTATCAGAACCAGACTCAGATTTGCAGTTTTTAGTCCATTAGGTAGTCATGACATTCTAGTGTATAGCTCTGAACTGCCCCAGGACCCCAATTAAGTTACAGCTTGTTCTTAGACGGTCACGACGCTTTCAGATAAGCAACTCTAAAAAGTCTAGAACCTAGTTTCAGAAACTGGTCCGATAAGACTCTCAAAATACATGCAGTTATACGTCCCTAACTAGTCTTGGACCCAGTTTCGAGCTATTAGCTTAGTATTTCTGTTTAGGTTTTCCAGTGAGAGAAGAACTTAGCATCGAGCGGGCTGGGGTTCCAGCATACCCAGGTTCCCAGAATTACGTTGCTAGCGTAGGTTACAATATTACTTGGGCTGATTGGCCCCAGACTTTTCTGATCACTCAGTTTAGGCACGTCCTTGACCATCAGACAGGGTAATCTTGACTATTTCAGATTATATCAGTAGTTCAGTTCAGCTTACCTGTTGGTCATTGCGTGTCATTTCAGCTTAGACTTTATTTTTAGTTATGTTTCTCCCACTTACTCACTACATTCAAAGTACTAACACATACTGTTATGTTGTATCGTTTCATGATACAACTGCAGGTTCTCATAGTCAGCACCATTAGTTTCCGCAGTTCAAATTCTCCATCAGAGCAGTTGAAGTGTGAGTCCTCATCATCCGAGGGAACTATTTTCCTTATTTCAGTCATGTATTAGTTTTAGTTAGACTTAGAGTTAGCTGGGGGCTTGTCCCAACAACTCCTCTATTAGATGGCTTTCAGACAGACATGATTTTCAGAATTATAAGTATTATTCTCTAGTTTGATCCTTATGTTTTCAGACTTGTCTCTCACGAATATTTTATGATATTATTTCAAAGTTATGTTGTGCATGTTTACTCAGAACGTTTGTAACTAATAGAACAGGGGTTTACTTTGGGTCACTTGTGGCTTCAAGTACTGTGATATGCCAATGGTGTAGGCTCAGGGCGTGACAGTGTGTCATCCAAGCCTAGACATGATCAGATAGGGCAAGGATCAGGTTCGAGGGGTCAGAGCAGCAGACCCGCAGATTCTAGCATCCCAGCTTGTTGCAGATGTAGTGGGGGACACACGGGCCAGTGCTTGGTAGGTTCAGGTGCTTGTTTTGGATGTGGGAAGCTCGAACACATGCTTATAGATTGCCCAGCAGTGGGACAAGATCAGATTGGGGGACAAGGACTAGCTTCTAGTTCAGCAGCCCCTCCCGCATGCTTAGCATATTAGGGGGCATCTACTAGCACAGCTGACAGTTAGTGCCAGAACAGATTCTATGCCTTAGCATCCCATCAGGAGCATGAGGTTTCTTCGGATTTGGTTACTGGTATGTTGCAAGTTTTCCATATTTATGTTTAAGATTTGCTAGATCGGGGGGCTACCTTGTCTTTTTTGACACCTTATGTGGCCAGTAGCTTCGGAGTTAGCCCGAAGTATTGTTAGAACCTTATCAGTTTCTACTACAATAGGTGACTCAGTCATAGCTAGACGGGTGTATAGAGGTTTCCCAATCTCAGTCCTTCAGAAGGTCACCTCAGCAAATTTGATAGAGTTAGTGTAACACCCCGGAAGTCCTAGAGATTAGACCCTGGAGTTAGAAGAAGTGCAGTAGAAAAAGTCAACAGAAATTTGCTACAGGACGAGTCAGGGAACGACTCATTAGGTGAACCCACGAGTCGTAGTTTTACTCGTAAGGGAGCAGTCAAGGGAGGTGAGCTGGGCCATGGGAAATGGACGATCTAACGAGTCATCTTTCCTGACAACGACTCGTCAAGTCAGTCGTTAGGAGGGAGAAGCTTTGGTTTTAAGGAAATTTCCAGTGTACTTAACTAAAGGGCAGGACAAATCGTTACGTTGGCCATGGACTGGAGGTTGAGAATTTCTAGTAGACCTGACGAATAGACTTACCCAGTTGTTGGGTGGGACGACGACTCGTCAGGTGAGTCGTGGCATAAGTTCGGACAATTTTTTAGATATTTCTCAGTGGTAGTTTGGTAAAATCCTACGCTCCTAGATTTTAAGTGATGTTGTTTTAGGTATGTTTTGGTACATTTTTAAGGGTTCTTCTATACCTAAACCCTCATTCGGTTAATATCTTTCTTCCTCCTCTCTTATAAAAAATCCTAGGGGTTTCACCAATGTGTTCTTCAAGCTTCAAGGAAGATTTTCGATCGGGATTTTTGTCTACCAGGAATGCGAGACTTCAACAAGGATATTCTTCCATCCTTGTTCCCCAAAATGTTTTCAATAAGAATCCGATTTTTTTCTTTAGAATATCGTGATCTAGGATTTTAATAATGGGTAATTTCTTTTCATTCTTTTCTTAAATGCAAATAATTACTGCAATTATGAAATTTATTTGGAATGTTAATTTGATGGGTTGTTTGGAATATGGATCATATATTGGGAATGCATGAGGATAGCATGTTGTTCATAAATTGGCTTGAGTAATTAGTAGGTGTTGCTTATTGTTAAATTAATTTTCGTAGCCATGCATTAATATGGAGAAATTGTGAAAATATAGGTTGAGTATGTTCTTCCTAACTTGATTTAACTGTTGAATGGGAATTGTTCATTTCTCCTTTGATTACCGTAGAAATTCAAGATTTTGATGGAAGTGTGGAAATATAACATAATTAATCCTAATGACTTGATTATCCTATTGATGACCATGTTGGATTGACTAGGCGGTGTGGGATTGAGTAATTGAAGTAAATTATGTGCCATCACCATGTTCTAGATTTAATTGATTAGGCATGACAAGATTTCATTTCCATTGTTGAACTACGAAGCTTGGGAGAATTCTATATTGTTTTCCCTTACTAAAATTTGTTTTTATAAAAATTCTTGGAATCCAAAATGCCCATGGCTAAGGATTTCACAAAGGAGTGGTTATGACAAGTGTGTGGAATGTTGTAGACCTAAATAAGCGAAGTCATGTATCTTGATAGAGTATGAGTTGTATTTTATAAACCATGTATGATCTCATATTGCATGTTGAATGAGATAAACTTGGAATTCGGAATGTCATGATAGTATAATGCACAATGTGTATCTATAGAATGCTCGTTAATGTAAGATGCTGGAGATAATTATTGATTTGACTCCATGATGAGGTGAATTATGGTGATAACGCATGAGAATGATATTGCAATTTTTGGGCTTGTTGTTATTAGAAATTAGCCCCATCCTGTTGATGAGAATGTTGTATGATGAAAATCAGTAAATGTCCTTTGTCTCTGATTAGCTATTGCAAATTAGATTAATGTTAGTTAGTTAGGATTTATCGGTAGCAAGAGTATTTCCCTAGTTAGTCGGGATTTTTCGTCAGCAAGAGCATTTCCTTAGTCAGTCGGGATTTCTCATTAGCAAGAGTATTTCCCTAGCCAGTCAAGACTAACATCCCTAGCTAGTCAGTGACTTCTTACATCAAAGTTTTCTCTCCCTTCGATAGCTAGGGATTTTCTCTAGTAAGAATGTTTCCCTTGGACCATCGGGGACCCTTTTGATATCAGTCATGACTTTGCAACCCTGTGTCATTAAGATAAATACCTTTGTGCTCCAGTTGAACTTGTAACAATGCATGTCCTTATAATGTGATTATGTTTATATTAATATGTGTATATCATACAGAATGTTGCATATCTTTTCGGTTACGTTGCTAATCCGATTATTTATAAATTTCCCTATATGTATATTGATGCTTATGAGTTATTTGTTTATATTCCTACATACTCAGTACATTCCAAGTACTGAATGCACGCCTTCTGTGCTATATTGTTTTATGATATATATCCAGGTCTCCAGGTCCAGCCGCGTGACTAGATACACTTCTTTCTATTCCAGCTGCTAGCTGTGAATTCTCATCTTTCGAGGACATGGTTTATATTTTTATTTTATTATGTTTAAGTTTTTATACTTTTGGAGTTAGATGGGGGGGCTTGTCCCAGCAACTCATCAGTTAGTAGGAGGCTTTCAAACTTGTTTAGACAGATTTCAGCGTTGTATTTAAATTTCTGTTAAGATTCCTATTATGGGCTATGTTAGATTCTTATTATCAGTGCCGCTTATCCATGTTGTTAGTTGTCTTTTATGTTAAGTGTACGTGATGATTATGCCATGGGTCAACTTGGAGCCTTTCAGGGTTCCTTGTCCAGTGTCTACGATCCGGGTTTACTCTCAGGTCGTGACAAACTTGGTATCAGAGCCATAGGTTTAGAGTGTCCTAGGGTGTCTGAAAGTCGCGTTATGTAGAGTCTTCTTGATGGGTGTAAAGTGCGCCACACTTATGACGAAGAGGCTATGAGACGTTTTAGGAATGTTCCCCTTTCTTCGTGATTTATATCGTGCGTAGAGTATGAAACTCTGAATGTTTCCTCCCCTAACTCTTGCTTTACGAGCTCACAGATAATGCCGCCCCAACGAGCGAATAGAAGAGGACGTGGTAACGGTCGCAAGCAGGTACCACCAACCTCGACAGATCAAATGGAGGATCGTGTTGCTCATGTCGAGTTTTGAGCAGCCATCTACATGTTGGCGTAGGCCCTGACCACCCAGAATAATCAGCAGGCAATAGCTCGTGCACCATAGCATGGAAATGAAGCTGCGTCAAGGATAAGAGATTTTCTTCGAATGAATCCACCTGAATTCTTGGGGTCAAAGGTGGATGAAGACCCATATGAGTTCTTGGAGGAGATACAGAAGATTACTCGTATTATGAGTGTGACTGGGACATAGAGAACGGACTTAGCCTCCTACCAGTTATAGGGAGTTTCTTACATCTGGTATTGTCAATGGAGAGACAGTCGGTAAATCGAAGCGGGTCCTATAGTTTGGGATGAATTTACGGCCACGTTCTTGGACAGGTTTTTTCCTCAGGAGTTGAGGGAGGCAAAGGAGGTAGAGTTCATTAACTTGAAACAAAATGACATGACTATCTAGGAGTATGCATTGGATTTCACTCGATTATCTAAGTATGAGCCGGAAATGGTAGCCGACCAGCGGGCCCGAGTGAGCAGGTTCGTCAATGGAGTGTCAGACTCCTTGGTCAAAGAATGTAGGACTGCCATGTTGCACCGGGACATAGACTTCCCACGTTTTGTAATATCTGCTCAACAAATGGAAGCAGAACAGATGAAAGAAAAAGAGAGAGAGGCAAAGAAGGCCAGGACTGGAGACTTAGAGTCCTCCCATCAAAGGTCGGGTACCGGATATCACTCACACCACCGTTAGAGATCAGCAGCCCCAGCACCTTCGATAGCCAGTACTCCATATAAGCCCAGAGTAAGGGAAATCACGTACCAATTGTGTACGAGTTGTGGAAAGCACCACTTGGGAGTTTTTCATGTCGGGTACAAATGTATGTTTTTGGTGCGGTAAGGCGGGCCATATGCACTGAGATTGCACGGCGGCTAAGCAGGGTGAGAGCAGATCCTTGACCACCTCTTCAGTAGCTCCTATAGCCCGCCCGTTTCATCAGAATACATCCTCTAACCCAAGAGGCGGACATCGTCAAAACTGCTCTTATGCAGTAGGAGCCCATAAGGATAAGGGCAAGGCGCTGGTAGTGGCCACAAGTATGTTATGAATCTTGCGTTATTCTTTATGTGATGCCAACCTCAATAATGAATAAGAAGCTCAGTCGTGATTGTGGGAAAAGATTGTTGGTGTGTGATGTAAATAGCTGTTAGTGTAAGGCTTGTGGTGAAGGTTAGAAGTGAAAGAGGAGTTAAGGATTAGTAACTTAACCTGACTTGAAGAAGGATTCGGGAGCCTTCGAATGATGGATTAAAGCTAAGGGGGAGATAGTGAGTACGTGAAGTAAGTCGGACCTTGAAAATGCTCATAAAGGGATTCAAGCCTTAGCAGTTGCAGTATGTCGATCTCTACTAAGTTCAGATAACCTCCTTTGTATCTTGATTAGAGTTAAGTTATGTTTACTCCCATGTGCAGAATCCCAATGTTTAGAGGTAACCGTTTCAGTTAGTGAAGTCAGTTTTGCCCAATGAGTCCTTATTTCTTAATTTCATGTTATGAATCAGTTATGTGTTTTAATCTATATTTTCTTATGTGTTCAGACTGAACTTAGTCGTTGGAAGTTGTTTGTTAACTCAGTAACTTAAGATTATCTCAAGTATGTGCTCAGTTCTAGATGTTGTGGATGACTCGTGCTTATCAAATCCCTACTGTCAATTAGATTAAATATTTTGAATTCTAGCTTTGTATCGGAAATTGATTTGAATATGAAGAATCAATCCGTATCAGTTCCGTGCCGGATTAAAAAGGGGGAAAGAGTTATTTTCGGTGATTTGCCTAGTTCTATACTGGTACCATGTTCTTCGGTCTTCCTTGAGTCATGGTGTGCATGTTAGATGTGAGTTTCAGGTTTGGTGTATAAGGTTGGCCTAGAGCCACATGCTCCATTGGTTATTAGCTATGATTGATGGATATTTGGATACCGGCTTCGTCTCTAACCTTTCAGCATGTTCACCCAACATTCGAGGAAGAATGTTTCTAAGGGGAGATATTGTAACACCCCGGAAGTCCTAGAGATCAGACCCCGGAGTTAGAGGAAGTGCAGCAGGAAAAGTCAATACAAATTTGCTGCAGGACGAGTCAGAGAATGACTCGTTAGGTGACCCCACGAGTCGTAGTTTGACTCATGGGGGAAGAATTCAAGGGAGGTGAGCTGGGCTAGGGGAAATGGACGACCTGACGAGTCGTCTTGCCTGGCAACGACTCGTCAAGTCAGTCGTTAGGAGGGAGAAGCTTTGGTTTTAAAGAAATTTCTAATGTACATAACGAAAGGGCAGGACGAATCGTTGGGTATGGTGACGAGTCGTTACATTGGTCGTGGCCTGGAGGTTGAGAATTTCCAGTACACCTAACGAATGGACCTAACGAGTCATTTGATGAGACAAACGACTCGTCAGGTGAGTCGTGACATAAGTTCGGGCAATTTTTCAGATTTTTCTCAGGGGTAGATTTGTAAAATCCTACGCTACAAGATTTATAGTGATGTCGTTTTGAGCATGTTTTGGGACATTTTTAACGGTTCTTCTAGACCTAAACCTTCATTCCCTCATTCTCTTTCTTCCTCCTCTCTTCTCAAAAATCCTAGGGGTTTCACCAAGGTGTTCTTCAAGCTTCAAGAAAGATTTTCAATCGGAATTTTTGTCTACCAGGTATGGGAGACTTCAACAAGGATATTCTTCCATCCTTGTTCCCCAAAAATGTTTTCAATAAGAATCCAATTTAATTTATTTAGAATATCATGATCTAGGGTTTGAATAATGGGTAATTTCTTTCATTCTTTTCTTAAATGCAAATAATTATTGCAATTATGGAATATATTTGGAATTTTAATTTGATGGGTTGTTTGGAATATGGATCATATGTTGGGAATGCATNGATGGGTTGTTTGGAATATGGATCATATGTTGGGAATGCATGAGGATAGCATATTGTTCATAAATTTTCTTGAGTAATTAGTGGGTGTTGCTTATTGTTCAATTAATTTTCGTAGCCATGAATGAATATGGAGAAATTGTGAAAATATAGGTTGAATATGTATGGGTGTAGTATGTTGTTCCTAACTCGATTTAAGTGTTGAATGGGAACTGTTCATTTCTCCTTTGATTATCATAGAAATTCATGATTTTGATGGAAGTGTTGAAATATAGCATAATTAACCCTAATGACTTGATTATGCTATTGATGACCATGTTGGATTGACTAGGCGGTGTGGGCTTGAGTAATTGAAGTAAATTACGTGCCATCACCATGTTCTAGATTTAATTGATTAGGAATGACAAGATTTCATCTCCATTGTTGAACTATGATGCTTGGACAGATTCTATATTGTTTCCCTTAATAAAATTTTCTTTTTATAAAAATTCTTGGAATGCAAAACGCCCGCGGCTAAGGAGTTCACAAAGGAGTGGTTATGACAAGTGTGTGGAATGTTGTAGACCTAAATACAAAGTAATGTATCTTGATAGAGTATTAGTTGTATTTTATAAACCATGTATGATCTCATATTGCATGTTGAATACATTACGGAAGTTCTAGTCACTAGAGTCAAACAATTGTTCTACTCTTATCTGCAGCCTTCATGATAACCCGCAAGTCCTTATTGATTTTGGGTGTAGCGACTCTACATTAGCGACGTGATACATGAAGCGCAAGCCTATGGGTCAATTTTCATGCACTTGAATTTCTTTGCGAGAGTGAGCGTATTTGCTTTATCTTATAATCCCTATGTGTGAAAAGCATGAAATATGAAAGGGATTCTCTCTTGATGTGAGTGGCATCACTTTTTTGAGTACATGCTTAAATGTGTTTCAAATTGAAAGGTGTGAGTGAGGCAATTGTGCTGTGAACATTAAGGAAAACTTTGAATATGATCTATCAATGACTTGAGATGCTCATTGATTTTGTCTGATGAACTAATCCCCTTTTTTGGAATGAAAGAATATATTTGTGAAAATGTGCCAATTGTTTGTCGTCATCTCTTGAAGAAGGTGCAACTTGTTTGAGTCTCTTCTTAGTGTTGAATATGTGTTTGATTTTTGGGTAGTCTAAGGAGTTAAGGTCCTTCGTGTGTTGATCTTGTGTCATGCCTGCTTAATTCCATTTCTCATATGTGAGGAGATGCCTTTCTTGAGGAAAAGTAATGGTTCAATTTTGGGGGTTTGATGAGTTGGTAATTTACCAACTCATTAGGATTTTAAGCATGAGCTTTTGCTTTGTTTTCAACTCATCTAGGAAGGTTTTACGCCTTCTTCCTTTGATTTTGCAGGTATTAGGCTCAAATAAAGAAAACAAAGAAATTGAACGAAGAGCAGGTGCTAGGAAAGGGAGACTTGCGTTTCACATGTTTAATACCAGTGAAATGCAGGTGAGACGCAAAAGTGAACTGCCCTTAAGCTGGATGAAAATTGCAGAAGCAGTCGGGCACCTGCGAAATCCAGGTACAGTTGCAGAAGCCCAACTGGACAATCTGAAGTTACTAGGGAAGCACTTGAATCTACCAGATAAGCACCTGTGAAACGCAGGTGCCACGCAAGTGATGTCGTATTGAGAAGTGCAAAGCTGTCCAGACCTGACACAAGAATTATTTAGAAGCTTCTGAGGGCAAAATGGAAATCTGTGTAGCATAAAGAAAATAAAACTTTATTTATTTTATACAACTTCATTTTTAGAAAGAGTACTACTTTTTTATTGGCTAAGTTTTTAGAGAGAAAATTAAAGAGAGAAGTAAGAGAAAGTCTTCTTTTTCTCCTTCTTCTTCAATACTTTACGGTAAGAAATTCTCCATTTAAGTATACATTGAAACTCAAATTTACTATTCAATTATGAATGTGATTTAATTCGCTTATTTACATTCATGAGTAGCTAATTTGATTTCTAGGGGTATGTGCTTCATGTGGGTCTAGATTTGATTGGGTGTTGTCAATTTAGTCTTAGAATCATTTATTATGCATGAATCCAATGCTTTCTCTAAGTTTCAATGCAAATATTTATGGTTGCAAACATATATTGTATTTACTTATCTTTCTTTTTCTTGAAAAAGGGACGTAGGATATGGGTGAGAAAGCATTAGTAGGGATGTGCACTTTGTAAATGTGGGGTTGGGCTAGAAATAGCCAAAACCCATTTTCATAACTCAATTTAAGAATTAAGGCTAGAAATAGCTTAATTCTTCCCCAAGCCAATATGGGTAATGTGTTAATTGAGCTTGGGGTTTGAAAAAACCAAAGTAGAATATTCCAAAATGGTCAAAAGAAATCGGTTATAGACTCGTCCATGACTATTCATGTTAGTAGTCTATTCTTAAGACTTGTTGATTAATCTCAATCCTATCGATGCCCCATCAATAGCACATCCCTAGTATTTGTCCCATTGTTGCATCCACTTGCACTACTTCATTTTGATAGAGTAGAATCATATAGTGTTCTCATGTTTTCCCCAACATTTATATTATGCATTGTGATATAGTGATGCTAACTGGTTTAGGTTGACATAGAAATTCATTATTGATCTATCCCTATTCCCCATGGAATCGACCCCGATTCATAAAGTTCAGTAAATTATATTGCTAACAACTGTGTACATTCTCTCCTAGAAAGATGTGGATTTCGACTTGATCAATCGTCCTCAAATGAAAACTGATACTAGGCTTAGACAACAACTTATCTAAGAACAATATTCAAACTCAACTCATACAACAGTCAAGCATACTAAGGAAATCAATGGCAACTAGATGGAATAAGAAACGAATAAGAATGCTACAAGAGGAAACTATTACCTCATAATGATTTTGGATTAGGAGAGAATACATGGGGATACTTGGCCATCAATTCTGTGTCAGCTTCCCATGTAGCTCCCTCAACATGTTGATTTCTCTATTAATACCTTCACCAAAGCATCTCCCTTGTTCCTTAGCTTATGAATTTGATGATCTAAAATCTCAACTAAAATATCCTCATATAATAGGCTATCATTAACTCCAACACTCTCCGTACGCACATTGAGTAAGGGGACTCCCACACAATACTTAAGCATAGACATGTCGAAAACTAGATGGACTGAGGCTAATTCAACTGGCAACTCTAACTCATAAGCTACCTTTCCAACTCTCTTATAAATCCTATATGGACAAATATTGCGGGGCCTACGGTTTCCTTTCTTCCCAAACCTCATAACACCCTTCACCGGTGAAACATTCAGATACACCCAATCATCAACCTCAAACTCTAAATCTCTCCATCTAACATCGATAAGACTTCTGGTTAAGCCTTTCTTTGATGGTCTTAACTTTTCCTATAGCTTGCTACACTAGGTTTTTTCCTATCAACTCTAATTCACCAACCTCGAACCAACCAATCAAAGATGTACACCTCTACCCATAGAAAGCTTCATACGGAGCCATATGAATGCTAGATGATAGTTGTTGCTATAGGAAAACTCAATAAGAGATAAATGTTCATTCCAACTTCCTTTGAAATCAATAGCACATGCTCTTAACGTATCCTCCAAGGTCCGAATAGTACGTTTGCCTGACCATCTATCTGCGGGTGAAAAACGGCACTAAGGTTCACCTTCGAACCCAAACCTTTCTAAAATTACTTCCAAAACTAATTCATAAACTGAGTACCTTTGTCTAAAATAATTGATAATGGCACTCCATAAGTCTCACCACTTCCCGATGGTATAATTTAGCAAGATCCTCAAGCTGAGTCTATAGTATTAATCGCTAAGAAGTGAGTTTACTTATTCATGCGGTCTACAATCACCCAAAATAGATCCTTGCTATTTGAGGGACCTCGGTAAACGAGTGATAAAGTCCATGTTAATCATCTCCCACTTCCACTCAGGGAGTGCTATATTCTGAGGAACACCACATGGCCTCTGGTGTTCAAACTTAACCAGCTGGAAGTTCGGGCACTTAGCCAAAAAGACAGCTATGTTCATCTTTATACCATTCCACCAACAAACTTCTTACAAGTCATGGTACATCTTGGTGGAACTCGGATGAATCAAATATCTAGAGTGGTGTGCTTCTACCATAATTCTATCTTTAAGGCCATGTACATTAGGAACACACAATCTACCTTGGTACCTTAGGATCCCAATACCTTTTGTTTTTGTACATCTTCCTTTAGATGAAGCAAGAAGGGATCTCTGTCCTGCTTTTCTTTCACTTCCAAAACTACAGAGGATTCGACTACATTCTAAACAAGTATATTACCTTCCTCGGAGTCTAAAAGGTGAACTCTCAAGTGTGAGAGCCTATTTACATCCTTAGCTAGTTCTCTCTTCTCTTCCTCTACACGGGCTGCACTTCCCATAGACAACCGGCTAAGAGCATTAGCAACTATATTAGCTTTACCTAGATGGTAGAGAATACTCATGTTGTAATCGTTAAGTAACTCAAGCTATCTTCTCTTCCTTAAATTCAATTCCTTTTTGCTAAACATATATTGAAGACACTTATTCTCTATGAACAGATCAATCATGAGCTTCATTGATATAATGGCGTTAAATCTTCAATGAAAACATAACCACTGCCAACTCCAGATCATGAGTCGGATAATTTTTCTCATGTATTTTTAGCTTCTTGGAAGCATAAGCTATAACCTTACCATTTTGAATTAATACACATCCAATGCCAAATCTAGAGGCATCAGAATATACAACATAACAATATGTGCCCTTTGGTAGGGTCAATACTGGAGTTGTAGTCAAACAGGTCTCCAATTCCTGAAAGCTTTTCTCACAAGCTTCAGACCATTGAAATTTGGCATTCTTCTACGTCAACTTAGTCAATGAAGCAGAAATAGATGTTAAACCCTTCTTCAAACCTTCTATAATAGCCAGCTAAGCCAAAGAAACTTCTGATGTCACTTAGGGTTGTGGGCTTAGGCCAATTCTTAACTTTCTCAATCTTTTGAGATTCAACCTTAATACCCTCACTGAAAACAATATATCCTAATAATTCCATGGAGTTTATCAAGAATTTACACTTACAGAACTTGAAAAATAACTCGTTATCCTTAAGTGTCTGAAGGACAATTCTGAGATAGTTAGTATGCTCCTACTCACTCTTAGAATAAACCAAGATATCCTCAATGAAAATAATAACAAATATATCCAGATATGGCTTGAAAACTTTGTTCATGAGATACATATATATTGTAAGAACATTAGTCAATCCAAAGGACATAACAACAAACTCATAATGACCATAGCGGGTCCTAAAAGTTTCTTGGGAGTATCACTTTCCCTTACCTTTAGCTGATGATAGCTTGACCTGAGGTCTATCTTTGAGAAACAAGTACCGCCCTAAAGCTGGTCGAATAAGTTATCGATTCTAGAAAGAGAATACATATTCTTTGTGACCTTGTTTAATTTTTTGTAATTTGTACACATTCCAATGGTACCATCTTTCTTACGCACGAATAGAACTAGAGCACCCCATGATGAAATGCTAGGGTGGATGAAACCCTTATCTAAGAGATCCTTTACCTTCTCTCTTTCAACTTGGCTTGAGATATTCTATATGGTGATATAGAAATTGGCTGAGTGTTAGGAATAACGTAGATTAAAAATTTTATCTCCCTATCTGGAGGGACTCTTGGAAGATCATCGGGGAAGACCTCAGGAAACTCATTACTGGTAGGAACTAGCTGGAGAGATGGGGTCTCAACATCATAGTCTCTAGATCTAACCAAATTATAGATTCACTCCTTAGAGATTAACCTCCTAGCCTTAAGGTATGAAATAAAATGACCCGTATGCATAACAGGAGTAACTTTCTAAACTATGACTAGCTCATCTGGAAATCGAAATTCTATGATTCGGTTCCTACAATCAACTGTGGCATAACAAGAATATAACAAATCCATGACTAGAATAACATAGAAATCCACCATATCAAGCTCTATTAAGTCATTTGTATGTCTCTCTATGATGAATTGAAACTGTACAATTTCTTTAGATTCTCTTAGCTAAAACTGACTCATCGATCGAGGTAGAAACACTGAAAGGCTCTAACCAATCATACCATACATTTGAAACATCCTCAAGATGATAAGAAGTAAACTCGAATCTTTCTATTTATTTTATGTGCATTGTTCTCAAGATTCTCTTAATTCCATCGATAAATTTCGGGGGACATCATCAACCTTTAGACCCTATGAACACTAGTTGGTTCATCCTTGAAAATTCTCTAATCCTTGACGTTCTTCTCTATCCTTCTATTTATACTCCTCTAACTACTGGGTATACAATACAAGTCTAGAGATGTCTATCTCCTTAAGTAGTAGTTTATCCTTACATTCCCTTTTCACGTGCTTACCTAGACTGGACATGAACTCCCTCATTCTTTCTCTCATATCTAGCACTATCTTCGAATTACATACAGATAACTGGGTGAACTAGAGACCACACTCCACCACGCTCATGGTGTCTTGCTCCAACTTTGCAAATTCTTTTACCTTAATTCTCTTAATTCCTGTAGGAAGAAATGGTTTGAGTGTGCATCTTATTCCTCTAACTAGAATTAAGCTTTGGAGCACGTGAATGTGATAACATCCAAAATATATTCTTAAATCAAAGAATATACACGGTCGTTGTATCAAAACAAGTAACCCGACGAGTGTCGTGGTCGAATCTCATGAGGACTAGGGAGTGATGAATTCAAGTGTCGATTGAGAAATTGAGTTTAGCATGCACCAATAAATTTAACATGAAAAGAAGGAAAATGGGGGGTTTGAACTTTGCAGAGAATTACACAAATTGATTTAATGAACTAAGATAAAAATATCAGCTAAGTTGTAGACAATAGTGTGAAATACTAGAGGTGCGATGTAGATGAAATACTAACTACATCGGGATAATCCAGGTTATCTCATAAGTTCAACAACTGTAAATAATCTCGGGAAATAGGTAGCCTCAGCTTCCCAGCCTATTGACTACCCCTAGCTAGAGTTTTCTCAAACTCTAGCTGTAATTTAGCACAACTCGAATTGATTTGGATCAGTAACTTCACTATCCTTATCTATTAGCTGCCAATTAGGAAGGAGAAAGTACTTTCAGCTATTTCTAGCCTAATTTTACAATCTCCCATCCATACCCATTACTAGATTCCCTTCCAATACTTAATTTATCTCTCTCGAGCAACAATCAAGCAAGTATAGATAGACCCATATCATCATAAATGGATCTTCAATAATTGATTGAAGGAAATCTAATTAGATTTACACTTAATTGAACATTATTGAGATGACTCTAGAAATATCCAATCAAATTAAGTATTCATCACCACACACCTCTAGTTAATGGTTTTAGCTACTCATATTTAAGAAATTCAAAAACACAATCATCAAAAGCATCATTGAATTTAATAAGAAGAGTAGATAAATCAAAAGCACCATTACCCTTCAACTACAATTGAAACTAAATAAGACCAAAGAGGAAAATAGAGTAGAGTATCTTTTACAAAACTCAATCAAAATTCCTTTCTCAACTAAAAGAGGAAAGATGATGTGATGTGTAATTGGCTTATCTCTCAATCTCTCTATCTTCTTTCTCTCCCTCCTCTTTTCTGCAGTGTACTTCTCTTTCTATTTATACCCTGAAAAGTAGGGTACTTTTCCTTCCTTTTTCAGTAATGGATAATTATACCCTTAATAGCATCGTTCTAGAACCGATGAAGGTACCGGAAGTTCACCAATGAAATTCGTGAACCACCGGATACTTGCTCTTCTTTTTCAGTCATTTCCAGTGAACCTCGGCGGTTCACCCGGTGTTTCGTCGATGCCAATCCATGAAACGCCGGACCTTAAATGCTAATTCCAGAAGTTTTTGAGTGTCATTAGACGACTGAACCGACATCTCGCCACATGTGACTCATGAACCACCGGTGGCATTCCTTCTATGAGGCAGTGTCCTTCATCTTTTAATCAGCATTTCACCGGTTGACACCTGCGTTTTGCCGCTTCTACTCATTTCCTTCTTTTTACCCCATTTTAGCAATTTTCTTCAAACATAGGCATCTACACACAACAAAAGTAAAAAGGGCATAAAATCCAAATAGTAAACTCGAGAACTAGGCATAAACTCAAGCTTTAGAGTCTAATGAGTTGGTAAATTACCAAATCATCAAACCCTCAACTTGAATCATTGCTTGTCCTCAAGTAATGCAATACTTCAACTATTGAGGAAGAAGTCACATTTCTTCACAATTAGACTTCGCTGACCACGGGGACTATGACAACCTAAAAGTACTAATCATGCTCACCGAAAAGAGAAGCAAATACCCCAAAAGACCAAAACAATGAAGGTGTTTCAAGAAGGCAACAACTTTTTAACAAGGAAAGATTTTTGAACGAAATCATTAACAACACAAGGGCATTTCAAAACCAAGTAACACACATATAATCTCAAGTTGTAATCACTGAAAATTCAAAGCTTTACTTAGAGTGTGCACTCCTTGTTCTATGTCCATATGAACTCTAAATGCTCTTGCATTCCTAAAAGGAATGATGTCACTCACCAAATATAAGGATCCCTATTCTCTTGACTCTTTCATCATTTGAATGCATACCAAGGATCAATTAGAAGACACACTCACACTCACTCTCCCAAAAGATATATTCATGTATACACTTGACCTATATGCTTGCCCTTCTTGTAATTCTCCACTAATGTAGAGTAGTGTTATACCCCGAGAACCCACGGATCAAACTCGAGAGTCAAATGGGGAAAAATCTGGAAAATGTTGCTGCAGTGCAACACAAGTCGTTAGACGACTCATGAGGAGACCCCACGAGCCGTCAGGTGGCTCGTGGGAAGGCTGGACAGGGCTGAGGTGTTGAGGCCCCCACAGGCGTGGGAACGACTCATGGTCAGCTACCACGAGTTTTCAGGTCTACCGTGGGGTGAGGTTGAGGATTTAATAGGAGGTCTGACTAGTGTACCTAACGGATGGGACCCCACGAGTCTTGGTCAGTCCCGACGACTCGTGAGGTGGGTCGTAAGCAAGCCTAGGGAATTTTAACTGAGGCTAAGGCAGTGTACTTGATGGGCAACATGACGAGTCATTGCCCATCCTTAAGAGTCATCGGGTCACCTAACAGTTATTATTTTCGAATTAGGAAGGGCCTTCTCATAATTTCGTAAACTCCTAAGGCCTAAACTACGTCGTTTTAAGGTCGGAATAGGGTCTTTAAGGTGTGTTAAGTCCCTAATGCATACCCATTCCCATGCAAGATCTTTTAGAGAGATTTTAGGGAGATTCAAGGTCTTCTCCTCCAAGTTTCCATCAATTTCTTTTTGGGTTTTCAGGGAACTTCGAAATCAGTCTATCCCCAGGTATGTAGGGTTTTATAATGGGTGAAATCTATCCATACCCATGCCAAAATTTCGATTTAATATCAAGAATTCTCCTATTCAAGTTCTATGGGGTTTTACCCAAATGCATAAAAATGCAATTTCTCTTTATGGGTTTGATTTAATTGAGTTTTAATTATTTAATTATGAATGATGGGTAGGTTTTATATTATTTTCTTTAAAAATAATGTTTCAATCTTTTGAATAAAAAATGCCCATTTGATGAAGGTTCATGAAAGTTATGATTTATCATGAATATGCAATATTTTGAATTTATTAATGACGAAAAAGCATGAATTCAAGTTACCAATATTTATGAGCATATTTTAAAAGAATTGAATATGATGAAGTATTAAGCAATCCCCACACGTTAAAGAATGATTTATGATTTATGAAGTTAATTACATGATTTATCGATTTATGATGTTGGCTACTAAAAAGGGCCTATGATTCTTAGTGTTATACACCGGGAACCCAAGGATCAGACCCAGGAATCAAATGGGAAAAAAATCTAAAAAATGTTGCAGCAATGCAGAAGGAGTCATTAGACGACTCGTGAGGATACCCCACGAGTCGTCAGGTGGCTCGTGGAAATGTTAGACTAAGATGACTAGTTGAGGTCCCCACGGGCGTGGGAACGACTCGTGGTCAGCCGCCACGAGTCATTTGGTCTCCTGTGGGGTGAGGTTAAGGGTTACCTTGGAGGTTTGATCAATGTACCTAACGGATGGGACCCCACGAGTCGTGTCCATCCCCAACAATTCGTGAGGTGAATCGTGAGCAAGCCCATGGAATTCTAGTGGAGATAAGGCAGTGTTCTTGACGAAAGGGCGTAACGAGTCGTGGTCACTGGGGACGAAACGTTAGGTTCCCCATTGCAAGCCCAGTCGACCTGGTATCCAATGTACTTGACGGGCGATGCGACGAGTCGTTTCCCATCCTGACGAGTCGTCAGGTCACCCGTTAGAATCACCTGACAGTTATTTCCTACGAATTAGTAAGGGCCTTCTCATAATTTCCTACATTCCTAAGACCTAAACTACATCGTTTTGAGGGCGGGACAGGGTCTTTTAAGGGGAAATCATCCATGATAAACCTCAGTTGATACTTGTAAGAGTAGAGAGGGAAGAGGATAGGGATTCAAGTGTTCACCTTCAAGTTCTACAAGTTTTCATCTAGGGCTTTGAAAGGGAGTTGAGAATCAAGGAGTTCCAGGTATATGGGGTTTTGAATGGGTAGTTTAGTCCCTACCCATGCTCAAATTCTCCCTAATTCTATGTTAAAAGCTATCAATTCTTGATGGGTCATAATCCAAATTCTTGTTTCCTCAAAAACCGATATGAACATGTTGTAGTGTGTCTAAAATCATGGGTTTGAATTGTTGGGCTGTTTTCACTTATTTTCTTCAATACTTGATGATTTAATTCCTAAAGGCACATGTACCTTAAATCATGGGGTTTTTAGTGAAATTCATAATTATGGTGATTTCTAAAGCATGATATGAACTTTTGAATTTTAAGCATGTTTTCAATTACTCATGTTATTATGATCATGTTTTCCTTAAATTTAAGCATTTGAAGTATGATCGAAATTATGGGCAATTCCTACATGTCTCTTATGATTCATGAACTATGATTTTGGCCGATCCAAGGGCCCCATTTCCATGGCTAGTACTATGAATTCTCAAGCATGTTATGATTATCATGATTTAACTAGCCATGCATGTAATATATAAATTTTCTAGGAGCACGTTGCATGTTTTTGGAGTTGTACTTAACACCGAGTAGGTTCAGGGCCTAGGTTACGCCTCGAATCTCAGAATTATGTGCCACAGTAGGTTATGTTTGGGACCACCTCAGTTTCTGTCCCCTATGCCCTATGGGGTATTATTGAGTGATATCACGCCTTTCATGATTCATACCTTTGGATAGGTATGGACGGCCTCCCGACTAGGCTTACAGGTCGGGCTCCATGTGTGTTCGTATGAGGTATGTAGGTTATAGAAATCCCCCACGATTCCTCATTGTTGTAATGCATGTATGATTATGTTCTTTTGGCTCAAGTTATGTTTTATGAAGTGTTTTCCCTCATGTTATTACTATGACAAGTTTACAAATATTTTGGAAAAATCTTGAGCCTTACGATATACTTATGATTTTAGTTTTTTATGATCATGATGTCCCCACTCCTATAACTTTCATGTCTTTAAGCATTGTCTTGCATATCGTACATACTCAGTACCTTCCAATTACTGACCTATATACTTTCAGGCTCCGGTTCAAAGCTTCAGCGTCGTTCCTAGCTTGCGCTCAATTCTGCTCTCAGCTTTCAGTGGCGAGTCCTCATGATTCAAGGGCTTCTTGTTCGGACTTTATTTACCTTTTGTTTCCAGAATGTTGGGGTTAGTTGGGGTCTTGTCCCTTCAACCCGTCTATTATGATTAAAGGCTTTTAGATCTATGTGTAGTATTTAGCCGTTTATGTTTGGATCGTGTATTGTTGTTTCTTACACCTCTTGTTATGATTTTCAGCTAGTGCATGATTATTATGTTAAGCTTTCTGCCTTATCTGAATGGATTAGATATATGCTCACGCCATGGGTTGACTTGGAGTCTTCGGGGCTCCTTGTCCCGTGTCTATGATTCAGCTGTACTCTCGAGACGTGGAAAACTTGGTATCAGAGCTAGGTTCAGATGTTTCCTAGGGATTCTGAAAGCCACCTTAGGTAGAGTCTTTTTCATTGGTGTGAAGCGCGCCACACTTATGATGAAGGGGATACTAAACATTTTAGTAAATATCCCCTTCTTTCATGATCTATGTCATGCGGTGAAAACCTCTCCACCCTTCTAACTCATGCTATTCGCAATTGCAGAAAAATTATGGCTCCCAGAAGGATGAACGGAAGGAGGAACAGAAATGATGAAGGCCATGAGGGTGTCAATGATAATGGGCATCAACAAGCCCTACCTGTTCATGAGCCCCAAGCACCAAAGCCAGCTGCCCACACCGAGTTTCGGTGGCTATTCAAATGTTGGCGCAGGCCTTGACTGCTCAGGTCAACCAGCAGGTTGTTGCAAATGTTCCACAGAACGACAATGCAATGGCCGCCCGGATTAGGGACTTTCTAAGGATGAACCCTCCTGAGTTCACAGGAGCAAAGGGGGATGAGGATCCACATGAATTCATTGAAGGGATCTTGTAGTTCACTCAGGTTATGGGAGTGACAAATGAGGAGTGTGTTGATTTGTCCTCTTATCAGCTTAAAGAGGTCACCTATATTTGGTTCAAGAAATGGAAGGAAATCCGGGCAGTGGAAGCAGGCCCTATGAGATGGGACGTGTTCCACATGGCCTTTCTTGACAGGTTCTTCCCTCGGGAGATGAGGGAATTGAAAGCAACTGAGTTTGTTAATCTCAAACAGTGAAAGATAACGGTGTTAGAATATTAACTTGAGTTCACTCGCCTATCAAAGTATGCCCCTGAGCTAGTGATGGACCAGAGGCGCGGGTGAGCAGATTCGTTTAGGAAGCAGCCGTGTATCCGGACAAGGATTGCAGAACAACCATGCTTCATTAGGATATGGACTACCCACAGATAGTACTTTATGCCCATCAGATGGAGGCAACTCATATGAGGCAGAGAGAGGCCAAGAGGGCCATAACTAATAGCTACAGGTCCTTCCAGTCGAGGCCAGGAGGTGGGCCTCACCATCAGTCCCAACACAGGCCTATTATACCAACACCATCTTCAGCTAGTACCCTATCTAGGCCTCAAGAAGATCATAGGAGCAGGGCCTCAGGTTCGAGGGGTCAGAGTAGCATACGCACAAAGCGCACCTTCCAATCTTGTGTTAGTTTTCGTAAGAACAACCCAGAGAAGTGTTTGGTGGGCTCAGATGCTTGTTTTGGGTGTGGCAAACCTGGACACATGCTTAGGAATTTCCGTGCATTTGGGTCAGGGGGTGGTAGAGACCGCACTCCTGCAGCTAGTTCAGCAGCTCCAGTGGCACGTCCTACTCAGCAGGGTACTTCGACTGGTCCAGCTGGCTGTCAGCGCCAGAACTAGTTATATGCACTTGACTCTTGACAGGAGTAGGAGACTTCTCCTGATGTTGTCATGGGTATGCTGCGACTCTTTCATATTGATGTTTATTCTTTGCTAGATCGGGGAGCTACACTGTCTTTTGTGACACCTTAAATTGCTAGTAACTTTGGGGTCAATCCTGAAACATTGTCAGAACCATTTTCTGTGTCTACTCCTGTTGGGGATTCAGTCGTAGCGAGGTGGGTATATAAAGGTTTCCCCATTACTGTATCGCATAAGGTTACATTCGCAGACTTAGTAGAATTGGCTATGACTTATTTTAACATTATTTTGGGCATGGATTGGTTGTTTGCATGTTTTTCTTCTGTTAATTGTAGAACCTGAGCGGTGGAGTTCCGATTTTTGGGTAAACCAATTTTAGAATGGAGGGGTAGCTCAGCGGTCCCTATAGGTCGCTTTATCTCCTATCTCAAGGCAGGGAAAATGATTTCCAAGGGTTGTATTTACCATTTTGTTAGGGTTAAGGATGTCACTTCCGAGACCTCGACCATTAAGTCAGTCCCTGTGGTATGTGAATATCCTAGGTATTTCCAGATGAACTACCAGGTGCTCCCCTCAAGAAGGAGATTGATTTTGAGATTGATCTTTTACCCAACATACATCCCATATCAATTCCTCCCTACTGAATGGCCCCAGCCGAGCTAAAAGAGTTAAAGGAGCAGTTGAAGGATTTGCTGGATAAGGGTATCATTAGACCAACTAAATCCCCATAGGGTGCCCCAGGTTTGTTATTCCGGAAGAAAGATGGTTCTCTCCGTATGTGTATTTACTACAGGCAGTTGAACAAGGTCACCGTCAAGAATAGGTACCCTTTACCCAGGATTGATGACCTATTTGACCAGCTACAGGGTGCCACATGTTTCTCAAAGATAGAGCTCAAGTCTAGGTATCACCAGCTAAGGGTTTGGGGGAGCGACATCCCGAAGACTACATTCAGGACCCGGTATGGCCATTGTGAATTCGTTGTTATGTCTTTTGGACTAACCAATGTCCCTACAGCTTCTATGGATCTAATGAACAGTGTATTCCAGGAATATCTGGACATGTTCGTGATAGTGTTCATTGACGACATATTAATATACTCCAGGAGCGAGGAGGAGCATGCCACAACCTGAGGGTAGCACTCTAGACCCTCAGGATAACCAGCTATACGCCAAGTTCAGCAAATGTGAGTTCTGGATGAATTTCATTTCTTGGGACATGCAGTGTCAAGAAAAGGTATACGGGTGGACTCCTAGAAAATAGAGGTGGTAAAGAACTGGCCCAGACCGGTAAACCCTTCAGAGATTAGGAGCTTTTTTGGCTTAGCGAGTTACTATCGGTGGTTCGTAAAAGGTTTCTTATCCCTTGCCGCCCCACTGACCAGATTGACTCAGAAAAAGGTGAAATTCCAATGGTCAGAGGCTTGTGAGAAGAGCTTCCAAGAATTGAAGGCCAGACTCACTTCAGCACCAGTGTTGACTTTATCAGAGGGCTCCGATGGTTTTGTTGTATACTGTGATGCTTCAAAAGTCGGAATGGGATGTGTATTGATGCAACACGGGAAGGTCGTAGCATATGCTTCTAGACAACTGAAAATTCATGAGAAGAATTACCCAACCCATGATCTTAAGTTGGCCGCGGTGGTGTTTGCTTTGAAGATGTGGCGACACTATTTATATGGGGTTCATGTAGATGTATTCACTAACCACAAAAGCTTACAATACGTGTTCACACAGAAGGATCTCAATCCTTGGAAACAAAGGTGGTTCGAGCTACTTAAGGACTATAACATGAGTGTCCTTTACCACCGGGGTAAGGCCAACGTGGTAGAAGATTCCCTTAGTAGACTCTCTATGGAGAGTGTGTCGCATGTGAGTGAATACAAGAGGGAGCTGGTGAAAGAGGTGCATCAACTTGCACGATTGGGAGTTAGATTAGTTGGTTCAACCAATGGTGGGGTAGTAGTCCAGAACGGGTCAGAATCGTCCTTGGTAGCGGAGATGAAGACTAAACAACATGAAGATCCAACATTGGTAAATTTGAAAGAAGTTGTTCAAAGTCAGAAAGTAGAAGTCTTCTCCAAAGGGGGAGATGGTGTGCTTCGGTACCAGGGTCTCTTATGTGTTTTGAACGTGGGGGATTTGAGGAGTTGGATGTTGTAGAGGCTCATGGATATAGATATTCTATCCACCTAGGTGCCATCAAAGTGTATCATGCCTTGCGGGAAATCTACTGGTGGAATGGCATGAATAGGGATATTGCAGAATTCGTAGCCAAGTGCCTAAATTGCCAACAAGTGAAAGTCCAGCATCAGAGACCGAGGGGTGTACTCCAAGATATCAGCATTCCTACTTGGAAGTGGGAAGAAATAAATATGAACTTTGTAACCGGTTTACCCCGCACTCGTAGGTAGTATAACTCCATTTGATTTGTGGTCGACAGGTTGACCAAGGCCTCTCATTTCTTACCGGTCAAAACCACCGATTCAACAGAAGATTATGCTGTGTTATACATACGAGAGTTGTTCAGATTGCATGGAGTGCCCTTGTCCATTATATCGGATAGAGGCACCCAGTTCACCTCTCAGTTCTAGAGATCTTTTCAAAAGGGACTTGGTACCTAGGTCAAGCTCAGCACGACATTTCATTCGCAAACAGATGGTCAGGCGGAGTGGACTATCTAGACTCTTGAGGACATGTTGAGAGCTTGTGTTATTGACTTCAAGGGTAGTTGGGATGAGCATTTACCTCTTATTGAGTTTTCATACAACAACAGCTATTAGTCTAGCATCCAAATGGAACCGTTCGAGGCTCTCTACAGGCGAAGGTGTAGTTCGCCCATTGGTTGGCTTAAAGTAGGTGAGGCTTCATTAATGGGTTCATATTCAGTCCATGAGGCTATAGAGAAAGTTTAGTTGATAAGAGAAAGGCTGAAAACGGCTCAAAGTCGCCAAAGGTATTATGCGGATGTAAGGAGAATAGAGCTTGAGTTTGAGATTGATGATTGGGTGTTTCTGAAGGTATCTCCCATTAAGGGAGTAATGAGATTCAGAAATAAAGGGAAACTCAGCCCCTATTGTATTGGCCCATACCGGATTGTGAGACGGTGGGTAAAGTACCTATGAGTTAGAGTTACCTTCAAAGCTAGCTTCAGTTCATCCCATATTTCACGTATCGCTCATGAAAAAGTGCTTGGGAGATCCAGCTCTAGTGGTTCCGGTGGAAAGTGTGGGTGTGAAGGATAGCCTCAGTTATAAGGAAATTCCTGTTGCAATCTTGGATCGTCAGGTTCGAAGACTGAGGAAAAAGGAAGTAGCTTCAGTAAAGGTGTTATGGAGAAATCATCATGTCAAGGGAGCTACGTGGGAAGCTGAAGCAGATATGATAGCTAAATACTCCCATTTGTTCCCTACCGGCTCAATTTCAGTTTGAGGTATCAATTTTTTCCCTAAACCTCTATTCAATTTTTCATGTTCCATTCATGCGTGAATTTTTTTTTTTATAATATGATATATGTATGTGATGTCTGAATTCAGTCTACCTATGAAATTCTTTTTGGGGGTAGTCGTTCCGCTAGTTTTCGGCATAAATGATCAGTATTTGCATATAGTGATTGTTTGATTTTGAGTTTTCTGCATGTTTCTAACAATCGAGGACGAACGTTCCCAAGAGGGAGATATTGTTATACCCAGGGAACCCAAGGATCAGACCCAGGAGTCAAACGGGAAAAATTCTAGAAAATGTTGCTGCAGTGTAGAATGAGTCGTTAGACGACTCGTGAGGAGACCCCACGAGTCGTCAGGTGGCTCATGGGAAGGTTAGACTGAGCTGAGGAGTTGAGGTCCCCACGGGCATGGGAACGACTGGTGGTTAGCCACCATGAGTTGTCTGGTCTCCCGTGGGGTGATGTTAAGGGTTACCTGGGAGGTTTGACAAATGTACCTAATGGATGGGACCCCACGAGTCATGTCCAGCCTCAACGACTCATGAGGTGAGTCGTGAGAAAGCCCATGGAATTCTAGTGGAGATGAGGCAGTGTACTTAATAAAAGGGCATAACGAGTTGTGGTCACTAGGGACAAAAAGTTAGGTCCCCCGTTGCGAGCCCAATCAACCTAGTATCTAGTGTACTTGATGGGCGGCACGATGATTTATTGCCCGTCCTGACGAGTCATCAGGTCACCCATTAAGGTCATTTGACAGTTATTTCCTACGAATTAGTAAGGGCTTTCTCGTAATTTCCTACACTCTTAAGACCTACACTACATCATTTTGAGGTCGAGACAGGGTCTTTGAAGGGCAAACCATCCATGATAAACCTCATTTAATTCTTGTAAGAGTAGAGAGGGAAGAGGAAAGGGATTCAAGTGTTCACCTTCAAGTTCTTCAAGTTTCCATCTAGGGCTTTGCAAAGGAGTTAGGAATCAAGGAGTTCCAGGTATATGGGGTTTTGAATGGGTACTTTCGTCCCTACCAATGCTCAAATTCTCCCTACTTCTATGTTAAAAGCTATCAATTTTTGATGGGTCATAACCCAAATGCATGTTTCCTCAAAAACCGATATGAACATGTTGTAGTATGTCTAGAATCATGGGTTTGAATTGTTGGGCTGTTTTTTCACTTATTTTCTTCAATATTTGATGAATTAATTCCTAAAAGAACATGTACCCTAAATCATGGGGTTTTTAGTGAAATTCATGATTATGGTGATTTATAAAGCATGATATGAACTTTTGAATTATAAGCATGTTTTCAATTACTCATGTTATTATGATCATGTTTTCCTTAAATTTAAGCATTTAAAGTATGATTGAAATTATGAGCAATGCCCACATGTCGCTTATGATTCATGAACTTTGATTTTTGTCGAACCAAGGGCCCCATTTCCATGGCTAGTAACACGAATGCTCAAGCATGTTATGATTATCACGATTTAACTAGCCATACATGTCATGTATGAAATTTCTATGAGCACGTTGCATGTTTTGGGAGTAGTACTTAACACTGAGTAGGTTCGGGGCCTAGGTTACGCCCCGAATATAAGAACTACGTGCCACCCTAGGTTATGTTTGGGACCGCCTCATTTTTTGTCCCTTATTCCCTACGGGGTCTTCATGAGTGATGTCACGCCATTCATGTTTCATACCCTTGGCAAGGTATGGACGGCCTCCCAACTAGGCTTACAGGTCGGGCTCCATGTGTGCTCGTATGGGGTATGTTGGTTATAAAAATCTCCCATTGTTCCTCATTGTTGTAATGCATGTATGATTATGTTATTTTTGATCAAGTTATGTTTTATGAACTGTTTTCCCTCATGTTATGACTACGACAGGTTTACAAATATTTTGGAAAAATCTTGATCCTTAGGATATACTTATGATTTCAATTTTTTATGATCATGATGTCCCCACTCCTATAACTTTCATGTTTTTAAGCATTCTATTGCATACCTTACACACTCAGTACCTTCCAAGTACTGACCCGCATATTTTCAGGATCCGATTCATAGGTTCAGCATCGTTCCTAGCTTGCGCTCAGTTTTTCTCTCAGCTTTCAGTGGTGAGTCCTCATAATTCGAGGGCTTCTTGTTCGGACTTTATTTTCCTTTTGTTTCCAGAATGTTGGGGTTAGTTGGGGTCTTGTCCCTTCAACCCGTCTATTATGATTAGATGCTTTCAGACCTATGTGTAGTATTCAGCCGTTTATGTTTGGATCTTGTATTGTTGTTTCTTACACCTCTTGTTACGATTTTCAGCTAGTGCGTGATTATTAAGTTAAGCTTTCCGCCTTATGTGAATGGATTAGATATATTTTCACGCCATGGGTTGACTTTGAGTCTTCGGGGCTCCTTGTCTCGTGTCTACGATCCGTGTGTACTCTCGGGTCGTGACACTTGGATAAGCATGTTTTAAAGGGGATCAATGATGATAAATGAAATATTTTAGCCAATGAATCTTAATGCAGATGCTATTTATTTATGTATGAGCCTGTATGCATGTTTTTTCGAGCCGCGTATAGAACCGAGCAGCCCGACGTTCAAAGGACTACGCCGGTGTCTCATAACCACGTGCCACCGTGTGTTTCTAATTATATATTGTATTGATAATGATCCCCTCAAATGTGATATCATGCCTAATGCACGACCCTTGCCTGGCAAGCTAGGGTCGGCTCTGCCCACTTGAGTGAGATAGTTAGGGCATCTTAAAAGGCTCTATCATGATGGTGTCGGTTATGACGAGTCCTCCCATTGTTCCGCATGTCTTATGCATTGTTATATTTATGTTATTCGCTCAAGTTTTGTTTTGATAATGTTTACTTACGATTATTATTATGAACGCTTTATGAATGATTTGAAAGCCTTGAGCCTTATGTTTTCTTACGAAGTTTATGATATATGCATAATTTCCTTCTCCTATGTTACTTATGAGTTTTGTTTTACTTTTAAATGTCCGTTTTACTCAACTTGCATACTCGGTACATTCCACGTACTGACCTCACATACTTTCTATGTTGTATTATTTCATGATATAGGGTCCAGTTCTCAGGCTTATCCTCACCCTTAGTCCATCCTAGCTTATGCTTTCAGCTTATTGGTGAGTCCTCATGTTTCAAGGGCCGTTTGATAAACTTTCATGTTATTTATGTTTCAGTATTGGTCGGGTTAGTTGGGGGTGTTGTCCCATCAACTTATCTTATGTAGTAGAGGCTCTTAGAAAGGATGTAGAACTCAGTTTATGTATATGTCGAGTATTTCCGGTTGTTATTGTTATACTTCCTCTATGTTTTATGCTAAGTTTTTCTGCTTTATTAAGTGAGATTAGTTGTATGCATTTGCCATGGGTCGACTTGGGGTCTCTCGGGGTCCCTTGTCTCGTGTCTATGATCTGGGTGTACGTTTGGGTCGTGACAAACTTGGTATCAAAGCCATAGGTTCAGATGTGTCCTAGGGAGTTTGAAAGCTGCGTTAGGTAGAGTCTTTTTCATGGGTGTGAAGCGCGCCACACTTATGACGAAGAGGCTACTGAACGTTTTAGGAAATGTTCCCTTCTTTCATGATCCATATCGTGCGATAAAAAGTGTCTCCATCCTTCTAATTCTAGCTATCCGTGATTGCAGAAAATTATGGCTCCCAGAAGAATAAATGGATGGAGGAACAAAAATGATGAAGTCCACGGAAGTGGCAATGATCATGAGCTTCAGTAAGCTCCCCCTTTCTAGGAGCCCCAGGCCCCAGAGCCAGCTGCCTACGTTGAGTTTTCGGCAGATATTCAGATGTTGGCATAGGCCTTGACAACTCAGGTCAACCAGCAGGTTGTTGCACATGTCCCACAGAATGGTAACGCAGCGGCAGATCGGATTAGAGAATTTTTTAGGATGAACCCTCCCAAGTTCATGGGGTCAAAGGTAGATGAGGATCCACACGAGTTCATTGAAGGGATCTTAAAGGTCACACAGGTTATGGGAGTGACAAATGAGGAGTGTGTTGATTTGGCCTCTTATCATCTAAAGGAGGTCGCCTATATTTGGTTCAAGAAATGGAAGGACAGCAGGGCAGTGATCTTGGGCATAATTGCATGCCCAAGTGCTACTTTATAACTCAATTTAGTCTTGTTTATCTACTTATTTATATACATTTTAATATTTTTTTACGTAAATGTGAATATATACTAACCAACATGATTAGTCCTTGTTTTTTAAGGAAATAATGCATTGGAGGACCCAATCTATGATTTGGTGAAGTGGANATGCATTGGAGGACCCAATCTATGATTTGGTGAAGTGGAGGAATGATATCGGGAGCGAAACACCAAATTTGGAATAAATTGGGCGATTTCCAGAGGGCTTCCGCGATACCTCCGCGTCACGGAGGAAGTGCTTCGCGATACACTCCGTGCCACGGAGACATTCCACGATAGGCATAAATTTTGCACAATTCTCATTTACTATAAATAGGTCCCTTAGCTCCTAAAAACAGAAGTCACGATTTTATTCTGAAAACCACCTAGGAGTGAAAGGAGAAGTGGGAGAACTCACCTAGGGTTCATCAAATTCATCTTCTCCTCTACCAATTCTTGTAAGTAGGTTACTTTAACAATGTTTTCTTTTAATTTTACGAACTTGAATGGCTAGAACCCTTCCTCTAGGGTTGAAACCATGAGTTATGAGTGTGTTTTTATGAATTTGCCTTGGAATTAAGTTATTGATTGTTGTTTTGTCTTGCATTCTTAATTATGGTTGTTTTTATGATTGATCACCATGAAAACACACACGTTAAACTTACGCAAA
>JACEIK010002902.1:33553-60318 GCA_018107945.1 Datura stramonium
ATATATATAAGAATAAACCTACATTGGCACGCAGTTCTAAGTCATAGGGTGATCGACCCTTAGCCTACTCGGTGCTAGACACTACTCACAAAAATATGCATATGCTCTCCGTCATTTTTCAATGAAGCTCAACATCTTCCACTGACCAAGCTCAACAATCAAATACATCTCAAATCTGAAATCATGCATATGAGAAGCTTTAGCTCGAAACATGCCACAAGCTGAAAGATAATTGGGACTCTTCGCTCCAAAACTATGTGGTAAGCTTAATTCGGAAAAATCATAAATCATACTTGAACGTGTGGGCATTGCCCAATACTTTCTCATGCTTGAAAAATACTTAATTCACATCAAAAATATGATTATAAACTTGGGTAGCTTCAAAGCATGCTTTTCATCATAATATTTCATCATAATCATACGTTCATCTCATATCTCATCTTTCATGAACTTCTCATCAATGGGATTTTTAATTCATAAAAACTTGAAACGTGATTTTAATTGAAAACATTAAAAAACTTGCCCATGATTCATAATTCAGTGTAGAAACATATTTAAATCATATCCATGTAGAGAAATTAGTACTTTCATGCATTGGATTAAAACCCCATAAATTAGACATAGGAACTTATTATTTAGAGAGGGATTAGGAATGGGTGTGAAAGGATTCACCCATTCATAACCCTACATACCTGATTGAAGCTGATTCATACACTTCATTGATTGCCCAAAAGGAATTGAAGAGAATTTGAAGAAGAATAAGCTTTCTCACCCTCTCTAACCTTTCACCTTTGCATGCATGAATGAATATGGCCTAAAATGAACTTAACCCTCTTAAAAGACATTATTCATAACTTAAAATAACCTAGTATAGGCCTTAGGATCTTAGGAATTATGGAAAAGCCCTTACTAAATTCGCAGAAAATAACTGCCAGTTAGTCCTCACGAGGGACATAACGACTCGTCACCCTGGGCCACGACTCGTGGCATCATCCATCGAGTACACTGCTTATTAAGTCATCTGGGCTTGTAATGGGAGACTTAATGACTAGTTACTGTTTGACCACAAATCGTGGTCACTACTCGTCATGTACACTGGCTTTGATTTTTATTTAGCTTAATCATATATCTAAGGACTCTCCCCACGAATTGTGGTGGCTGACCACTACTCCTGGGGACCTTCTGTTAGGTACACTGCCTTCATCTTTCTCTTTTCTCAATCACCACTCCCTACGACTAACCTAACAAGTCCTGGGGCCTGACCATGACTTGTGGTCACGTCCGTGGGGATCCCATTTCCCAATATCAAACTCATTATCTGGGCCTCACCACAAGTCACATAATGACTCGTGGGTTGCTCCCATAGGTCACCTCATGACCTATCCTGATACCTTATGCCAAATTTTAATTTTTCTCTATTTTAACTCTCAGGCCTGATCCTTAGGCTTACGGGGTATAGCATACAATTTGCATTCATAGAAAAACACATAATTAGATACTTACAGCAAAAATTGGAAGAAAACAAATTCTAAATATCAAAGACAAATCTCAAGAATAATGGATGAAATCAAGAATTTGATCCCAAGAATTGCACCTTAAAACTTTATAAAAATTCACAAATAAATTCGTCACATGTCTACTACTTCGATTCTCTCTTCTCTAACTAAAATAAAACATAAAAGCTATATATACAATCATTAGAAACCTTATCCTAAGCTAACAGGGACTTTTCTATATCGAGCGTTGACTATGTCACGACTGGACCTATGACCAGTAGAAGGATTGTACGGGTAATAATTGCTTCATGTACGTCCTTGGATGCTGCAGATTTTTCTAAGTGTTGGCAAGTTGGTATGACTCATACCACAGTCCTACAAGTCGTACAATGCATTCGTGGTTTGACTGGGAGAACTCTGACATACTACTCCTACCTTCCTCCTAAGACTCGTATAATTTGTTATTTCTAAAGTTCTGCCAAGTTTTGAAGAATCTTCTGAAGTTCACCATGGCTCATGGCACGGGTTGTATGTTGGTGTTACAATCCGTGAGTCCATCCATACCAAGAGTCTGCCTTTGTGCAAATTTCTCTAAACAATTCCACAACTGTAGTTACGGCTCGTACTGAGAGTTGTATGTTACTTTCCTCTTACTTCAGCCTCCTAACTTTCATCACAGTTCTTAGTATGACTCGTACAATCATGGTACAACTCGTAGTGAGTCTTGTACTTTGGCTGATTTTCTGCATTTTTAGGCTTCTTTGGCACATTTTTTCTCCAACACTTATTTTCCCTGAAATGAAAGTAAAAGTTTCTCATATCAATATAAACATACCTGATTTCATACTATTTTTTCAATCTTAAACATCGGAAGTGTTGTAAACTCATAGCACATCAGCACCATCAACTTGAGACTTTTGATGTCCTTAGGCAAGGAATATAAAAATTAAATGTGATGCTTAACTAGAAAATAAACCTAGGATATTTAAGCCAACATCAACAAAAACATGCACTATAAACTCAAAAAGCTTTTGACCCTTTCGCCATGAACCAAATAAGCACATGCACTTAAAGAGGCCACAAAACATGATGAACAGGGATCAAGATATAACATCTAACCATTAACAGATAGGCAAGTCATCACCAATGCTTTTTACACAGACAACTGGTAGAGTTAAACACAAACCATGTACCCTTACAACAAATGAAGTCCCCCACTCACAGATATAGTAAAATATGAAACATGAGACTGATCAAGTAAGACTCTCACTCTCACAAAAAAGTTTCAAATACTGCATATCGAATACCATAGGCTTGCCATTATTTTCTCTACTTCGGTTTGTCAAATGGTCAGGCTAGGATCACTATAGGACTTTCTTTGTATTGTAATGTAGGATTTTGGGCTTGGTATGGGAGATATGGGATCTTTTAAGTGACTAAACCCCTTCATGACAATACATACATGTGGCTCTATTTTTATTTTTATGTTTTTACTTTTTTTCACCCGTTTTGCTTTTTTCAACTTTTTCCTCCCTTTTAACCCCTTTTATCCACCTGTATGAGTGTGGTGTGTTTCTTCAAGCTTTTCATGCATCATTCACTTTTTGTATTTTATTTTTCAACTTTCTTTTCTTTTATCACACCACACCTCATTTTTCACCTTTTTTATTTTCTCTCTTTTTCACCTTCCCACTATTTATGCCCCCTATTCTAGACACCCTAAACATAGGCATTTTGCCTATGTTGAGGTTCACAATATCCAAGGAGGGACCAGGGCCAAACATATTTATTATAAAAATGAGTACGGTTAATTGGTTAATCAAAGAAAAATGGTCTATTTGATGCTCAAAACCGGGATCAAGGGAATCATATCATTTTGGTAGGGTAATTTAAGCTAAAAAGGGCTAAACAAAAACGGCCTATGATCCTTTCCTAACCAACCATCCTAAAACCTATGTAAAGACCAATCGGGTAAGTTCTAGATCCTTTACTTAGTACTGAACTAGGTATTAGACCTCACTCACTCATTGTACATGTCTTGCTGTCACTTTACCTGTACAGTTTATTCATGGCTTAGAAAAATTATACATGCTATTATACTAAATGACATAAAAAGATCCATAAAAATCATGCTTTCAATCAAAAGTACACAACAAATCATCAAAATTTTTTAATATAGGGTCAATTTTCTACAAATCCAAAAATAGAGCAATTTATTGGCTGAGTACTCCTAAGCTACTTTCTAGTTAAACCAAAATCACAAAAATAAAATCATAAACATGTCATATCTACTAGATAGCATGCCCAAAGAAAAAGAAACATGACAAGAGAAACCCTCAGACGAATCAAAAACCCAAAAATACAAGTACATCCCCTCCCCTTCTTAAAAAGCATGCTCATCCCCGAAGCATAGAATGAAAAAACAGAGTGAAGGGAACATACCTGTGGAGCACTGAGCACTCCTGTCATCCTATGAAGGAGGTACCTCCATTGAAATTGTGGCGCTGGCGGTGGCCAGTGCACTCAATGGTGTATTAATAGGGAGAGTGGTTAGCCCCTCAACAGTATTGGCCATCTTTGCGGTCTTTGGAATCATTTGGGCTGAATGTTGCTCTCTCGAAGGGTCCCTGCCACTCGCAAGCTTTGCTTGGGCTATGGTGAAGGTACCCCCTCCTCTAGCTCTCTCAAGCAGCTCCAACAGATGCACGTCGTGAGTCTACTGACTCTCTAATCTTACCTGCTTGCACTCTCTTTTCTCTCTTTTTCTCTTCTACTTTGGGGTTTTGACTCTAACATCCTCGGAGATCCCCTTTTTCCCTTTCTCTTTGTCTGCTCCCGTGGGCTCCTAATAAGCCGCCAGATCAAGCTCCTCATCAATAACAGCATCGAGGTCAGGAAGATTGGGGGTTGCTATGATTGCCGGCTGCCGTGATGAAAACTCAAGACTTGACTCAAAAGAGCCCCCAACTCCTCACAGAGGCTACCCATATCAGTTTTCTCGGTCATGCGAATGTTGAATCTGCTTTCGAACCCATCTAATCTGGCATGTAGGGCCTGTGAAGTTGACTTTATCTTAACCTTTACCCAAGGCTTGACATTCTCAATCATTAACTAAACCTTTTTCTCAGCTACAATCAGTCTCTTGGCCAGCTGTTGGAGAAATTCCTTAGGCACTACGATGTACCTGGCTGGAATCTGGCTCGAGAGGCTTATAGGTGTTGTTAAAGAGGTGCTAGGAGCTGGATCTGAATGACCGAAATCTATAGCTGGTGTGTCACCTTGCTTCGATGAATTGGGGGCATTCACCTATGCGCCCCCAACTACCCGAGATAGTGGGAATGTGGTGGAAAGTTAGGCCCGACTTACCGGGTTCATCTCATCTCAGATTAGGCCAATGTCAGCAATCCGCTGCCCTTCAATTAGGTGCTACTCACCCCAACACACCTTGATGCCCGCCTTTGTGCACAATATAATAATAAGACTCGGGAATGGGATGGTAGTTCTCAACCCCATAGCCCGATCCTGAATCTCCTCTGCAATGACACTTGGAATATTGATGGGGTATCTGGACATGATACAAGCCATCAAAGTTGCTCTGTCTGCGTTAAGGGTATTATCATTAATAGTTGGTGCCAATCGGTGGCGTACTAATGTCTAGAAAGCCTTTGCTGTGAAGTTTATAGAGTTCTTTGCGACCTTCTTGTAATTAGTGACCCACTCTGCCTCTTCTTTATCCTCAGCGATCAGCCGAACATCCATTTTATCTGCCTCCGCCTCTCATCAAAACCGGGCTGCTTGATTTGTTTCAAAGCTTCCACCTGATAGTCATATTATGGTGTAGCATGTGGTGGTATGAACTGGGGCCCATATAATATTCGAGAAATAGTGTGCTCGGATATATCAACCTCTCAACATCTAACCATGATGCTCTCTATCTTAGGCTGATCTTTCAACTTCTACCCGTCTTTCTCTTTCTACTCCATGGTTGCCAAATAATTGGCGTAGAAATCCCGGACAATTTCTGAAGTGTATCAGTCTGAGGTCCTAACCATCCAATCAAATTCGTAGAAGCTGAATTTCAGCTTTATCTCATCCACCTTGTTCAATGAATTTGTGAGTATCCATGACTCTTCTTGAATGCTCCTAGGTTTGTTCTTGGCGGTGAGAGCAATGCTCTATTCATATATTTCCTGAGCTCCTGGTACTCTCCAATTGATGGTGCAGTTCTCCCTAGGTGGAGTATGCTCCTGCTAAGCATTTGGTGCCTCCTCCTCTATTCCAGTATCACTACTTGCATCTCCAAACTAGGCCTCCTTGGACTGCTCTTCTTCATTAGAGCTGCTTTCTGACTCATGGGCTCTTTCCTCCACTCCCTCCTCATATTGGAGAGTATTGGAAGATGTGGCAATAGCCGCCACAGCCTGGTCTTTGTCCTTTCCCCTAGTGGTTCGAGTCCCGTCAGTATCTGATGTATCGACCCTGTATTCCTCTAATGAACCACTAGGGGAGGTTCCCTCTCATTCAGATTCGGAGATCTCATCAAGCAACGTCCTCTGAGCAGTTATTGTTGATGCTTTACATTTCATCGTCATTGTACCTGTGGAGAAAAAGGGTTAGAATTCCTAATCTGAGGAGAAAAAAGCAAGAAAAATTCCGCTGTAATTTATCACGGGTCAATAGTACGGGTTGTACCTTGGAGGTACGATTCATATTAAGACCCATAATATCTCAAGTCAATGTTATGCCTCTGAAGTACGACTCATACAATCAAGGTACGATCCGTACCACGAGGTTTATGAGGATGACCATTTAAAACAATTATTCTGTATTTTTCCACGACTCTTGGTACGACCCGTAAGTCAATTCCACGAGTCATAGGAAGGATCGTACTTTCACTTGTGTACTTGATCCTTTCCATATTCTTGGCATGACTGCCAAGTATGACTCATAGCAGTAAACCACAAGCTGTACTGGGATTCATACGTTATGATTGTTACAAATTTGGCTTGGGACATTCCCAACGAGCCATCCTGCGAGTCATAGTATGAAAGCACGAGTCGTAGGAAGGCTTGTGAATCTTTTCCCTACCTTATTTTTTTCTCAGTTTGCAGGAGATTTAAATTTAGTGTTGGGTACTAAGAATTCCCCAAGTCTAGGCATGAATTTAACAAGTTTTCTAGTTACAACCATTCCTCCCCTTTTTGATCATGACCCGTAACTTCAATTTTAACAGTTCAATGCACAATTTTTTTGCAAGTCCAAGCCCCTGCCCTGTCGTACACAACATGTTTGCATCCATGGTCATTGTCCTTCTTTAATTCTTCAAGCATTGAGAGGACTCTCAAGGATTTAGCAGGTTTGCATCAAGCACACAAGTCTTATCTATCAAATTCAAATAAATACACTTACTTGAATTCTGATAATGTCGACTGTCAATCAGAACTATGGTTTAGATTGGGTTTCTCGATGTAATCTGAGCAAGAACTTGTTCAATTGATTTTTGATGTTAAGTTATTAGTGTGAAGGAGTCGTGAGTTTAGGTTTTGAGAGTGTGGGAGAAGAGTACGATTGGTATGAGCTTATATTGGTTATAAGGAAGATTTTAAAAATCAAGGCCGAGTCGGGTAATTTTAAAAGTTTTGACCTGTCACGACTCGTACCACGAGTCGTAGGAAGGCCCTAAGATTCATCCCTTAGACCAGTAACATAAATATTGAGAAACTTACTTCTGGACCTACGAGCACATCTTATGACTTGTACTATGCGGGTACGATTCGTACTATGACTCGTAGGACTTTCTCCTATTGTGATCCTTGCTTTGTATAGGTCAGAGCCACAACGAGTACTATGACCCATACAATGATGTTACTAGTCGTAGAACCAACCGTACTCTGAATTCATGCATTGAAATATATCCCTGATTCTCACCGCGACTCATGCTATGACTCGTACAATACTACTAGGAGTCGTACTGTGAATCGTAGCACCTGCCTGTTTTTTTTGCCACCTATATTTGTTTCCCCTTCACACTGAACACACATAAGTTAATCAACTTTGGTTGCCTCCCAAGAAGCGCTTGATTTAACATTGTGGCATGATGCAGGTGGTTCAGTTACTCAGAATTCACCAAACCACCACTTGAGTTGCCTCCCAAGAAGCGCCTAATTTAATGTCGCAGCACGACGCAAGTCTTTTGACTACTTAGACTTCGTTAAGGAACTCGGATTCATCATCTATTACTGAGACAACTTTGTATTCCTTTGGCTGCTTCATTTACCAGCAGACATTGAAAGTGACCTCTTCTTTATTGAGTTTGAACTTCAACTGGCCTACCTACACATCTACTAAGGGTCTCCCAATGGTAAGGAATGGTCGCCCCAAAATGATGGGGACCTCAAAATCAACCTCACGATCAAGGATCAAGAAGTCCACTGGGAATATGAATTTATAAACTTTAACAAGCACATCGAACAGGATCTCCATAGGCTTCTTCACAGTTCTATCAGCCATTAGTTGCCGCATGGTAGCGGTATGGGGTCTCCCAAGCCCAGGTGCTTAAGTACAACCAACGATATCAGATTGATGCTTGCTCCCAAATTATAGAGTGCCCTAAGAAACTCAACATCGCCAATTTTGCACTGAATATTAAAGGAACCTGGATCTTTTTCTTTCTTCTGGGCAAGGACCCATAAAGCTATAGAACTACAATGATGCACACTATCCACAGGCTCATAGCTCATAAACCTCTTCTTCGTCACAAGGTCCTTCATAAACTTGGTATATCCTTGAATCTTTTCCAATGCATCGACCAATGGTGTGTTTACAGATAATTGTTTGAGCATTGAGAAGAATTTCTGAAACTTACCATTCTCCGCCTTCTTCTTCATTCTTTAAGGGAAGGGTGGCAGTGGTTGTGGAATAGCTTTTTAAATTTGTGTAGCTCCTTGCTTTTATCCTTGTTAAGATTCAGGCCCATTTTCAACATTTGAGGCCTCAGTCAACTCAACATCCTCATTATGCTCCTTCTTAGCAACATCTTCCTCATGTTCAATCACACTCTCTTTCTTCCTTTTAACTACAATCGGCAAAGAGGGATCAACCATAGTCTTACCATTCCTAGTCATCACAGCCATAAAGTGGCCATCATTCATTGGATTCTAGACTGTGTTTCTAGGTAGTGTACACTTTTTCCTAGAGTTCATAGATGTGGATAGTTGCCCTATCTACTGTTTAATCTGCTTGATAATTGTAGCATGTGACTCCATTATCTGGCCCATGCTTGATATATCACTATGGATGTCTTTCAGCTAATCATCTGTGGATCTCACTTTCTTTAGCATCTCAGCCATCATGCTCTCTATCTTTGACTGTCCAGCCTTCGTATCACGTGCATTAGGAGGCACGTACAATCCAGCTCGATCATTGCGGTAACAATCATTCCTTCTCCAATCTCCATCCTTCTCATGATCTCGACTTCTATGTCTGCACCCATTCCAGTTGTAATTGTCTCTATATTAGTTCCAACCTTGGTTTCCAGAACCTTGGTGCCAAGTGTCTTTTCCAGACACTTGGGCATTGGCTCAGAAACCTGCCACCTAGTTGTCCAAGAAGTTTACCTCCTCCTCGGAATCTGAGTGGTCAAGCCCTGACTCCTGTCCCTATGTCCCCACTTCTTTAACCTTTCTGGCTCCAGCTCCCATGATGTGCTTAGTAAGAACATCCAACGATGTGCGCATATGAGCCAATTCCTAGTCATGTTCTTCTTCTTCGTTGGTCCACAGTCAAAACAATAGCATATGTTCTAGTTGTTGCTTCTACATCACGGGTTTGCCATGCTCTATTTGTCTTGGTAACTCTATCCAGAATAGTGGCATCTTGCTCCCAGGTGTGGCTCATCAGTGCTCCCGCCATTGTTTCTGGTACTGCTTTTGTACTATTGTTTAATGATCTATAGAAAATCTCCATGTCACAACCCTACCATAGGCCCAGACCGAGATACGGGATAAGGAATCCCTTAGGACTCCAAGTCGACCCATGGAATGAAAATACATCTAACCCAATCAATAAAAATGGAAGATTTAATGTGATAAACTTAGTGGAAGTCTGAAATAAGCACGAAATCAGAAATACACATGAATCTGAAGTTGATTACATCCTTTTGTATGAAAAGCCTATAAGTCTGAAGAGTTGATGGGATAGGCCCCCAACTAACTCGCTAAAACTGAAAACTGAAAGGACATAAAAAAACTGATTATGAATGGTCCTTGGAAGATGAGGACTCACCAACAGATGTGGGATGCTAACTCTGATCGGCAGGCTAAGGACAGGGCTGAGTCTTAGTGTCGGGCCTGTATCATAAAATGATACAACATAGAGTATGCGGTTAGTATGTGGAATGTACTGAGTATGCAAGGTAAGTAAAACTTCTTAGATAAGTAAAATCATTTAAAACATGCATAATTTAAAACATAAACAAAATAAGAATCTGAAAATAGGGCTTGCATGCTATTTTTATGAAAACATGATCTCAACATAACATAATATCATAACGGAATAGATTGACCCAAAGCTGAAATCTGATAGTCACAAGTAAAGGTGAACATTGGGTCAAACCTGCTTTAGAACATATATATATATATATATAATGAATGATAAATATGCATAAATGAAATAATGAGGAACAATGGGAGACTCGTCTTTTAACCGACATACCACGATAGAGCTTACATGGTCCCAATTATCACACTCAAGTGGGTAGCTGTCCAAAGCCTTGCCAGGGCTAAGGACAATACCATGATATCAATATCAAGCACGTGGACCAATCAGGGCAGGGGATATCTCACATAGGAGGTCCTAATATAATCTGATCATACCTATGTTGGCGCGTAGTCTTGAGGCATAGGGTTGATTGACCCATAGCCTATTCGGTGCTAGACACTACACCCAAAACATGCATATTCTCTCCATTATTTTTCAATGAAGCTGAACATCATCTATTGATTAATCTAAATGATCATGAATACATAAATCTGAATCATACTTGAGAAGCCTTGGCTCAAACATACCACAAGCTGAACATAAATGGACGTCTTCGCTCCAAAACCATATGGTAAGCCTAAGTTTGTAAAATCATAATCATACATAAACATATGGGCCTTGCCCAATACTTTAACATTCTTTAAAACTACATAATTCACTTGAAAACATGATCTTAAACATGAGTAACTTGAAAACATGCTTTTCATCATAAATATCTCATCAAATGTGAACATTCATCATAAATCTCAACTTTCATGAACATCTCATAATTGGGCATTTTGATTTATAAAGCATGAAATATGATTTTTAGTTGAAAACAATATAAAACTTGCCCATGAATCATAATTCAATAATAGAGACATTTTTTTTAAATCATACCAATGTAGTAAATTAGCAATCTCATGCATTGGGTTAAAACACCATAGAATCAACATAGGAATTTCATGATTTAGAGAGAGATTGGGTATGGGTATGAACTGATTTACCCATTCATAACCCTACATACCTGAAAGGGTTGGATTCTACCACTTCTCTATTTCAAGGAAGGTGTGAAGAAGAACCTTAAAGATTAGCCTTGATCACCTCTCTAGACCCTTACTCTTGCATGCATGAATAGGAATGACTTAGAATAGATTTTCCCCTCTTAAAACCCACTACTCATAGCTTAAAACGACATAGTTTAGAACTTAGGATCATAGGAATTACGGAAAAGCCCTTACTAAATTCACAGAAAATAAGTAACTGGCAGTCCCAACGAGGGACTGGATGAGTCGTCGCCCAAGGGAATGAGTCATGGCATCAGTCGTCAAGTGCACTGTTTAATCGATCATCTGGGCTCGTCACAGGGGACCTCACGAGTCATTAGTGGTGACCACAACTCGTTGTCACCACTCGTCACCCTCACTACCTAAGGTTCAAACTTTTTCCAACCTACTGACCACGACCCATCCCACGAATCGTGGAGACTGACAATGACTCGTGGTCAGGTCCGTGGGGACCTCAAATTTCAAAATTTCCAACTCAATACGTACATCTCACCACGAGTCACTTCACGACTCGTGTTCTACACCATGGGTCACAGAACGACTCGTTTTGTGACCTAGTGCGAGATTTTAAATTTTCTCTATTTTAACTCCCCGGTCTGATCTTAGGGCTTTTGGGGGTATTACAATAATCTTCCGCTGAATTTGTGGTTTTGACCGGTAAAAAATGAGCGGCTTTGGTCAACCTATCTACAACAACCCAAATGGAGTCATACTAGCGACGAGTGTGAGGCAAACCTGTTATGAAGTCTATGTTGATTTCTTCCCACCTCCAAGTAGGAATGCTAATATCTTGGAGCACACCTCCAGGCTTCTGATGCTCAACCTTCACTTGCTGACAGTTTGGACACTTAGACGCAAATTCTGCTATGTACTTCTTCATTTCGTTCCACCAATAGACTACCCATAAGTTACAGTACATCTTGGTGGAACCTGGATGTATCGAATACCAGGATCCATGGGCCTCATGCAGCATCCTGTTCCTTAAATCATCAACATCCAAAACATATAAACGACCCCAGTATCGAAGCACACCATCTCCCCTTTTGGAGAACACCTCTACCTATGATTCTGAATGGCTTCCTTTATCATTACCAAAATGGGATCCCCATTCTTGTATAGCTTTTACATAAGTCACTAAGGATGATTTAATCCATTTTGAACAATAATACCGCCATCAGTCGAGTCAACCAACCGAACTCCCAATCTTACAAGTCGATGCACATCCTTAACCAAGTCCTTTCTTCCCTCATCTACATGGGACACACTCTCCAAAGAGAGTCTACTAAGTGTGTCTGCTACTACATTAGCTTTGCCCGGATGGTATAAGACACTCATATCAAGTCCTTGAGTAGTTCCAGCCACCTTCTTTGATGAAGATTGAGATCCTTCTGGGTAAACACGTATTGTAGGCTCTTATGGTCCGTAAACACATCTACATGGACCCCATACAAATAATGCCTCCATATCTTTAAGGATAATACCACATCGGCCAATTCAAGATCATGGGTCGGGTAGTTCTTTTCATGCACTTTCAGCTGTCTAGAAGCATAAGCTATAACATTTCCGTGCTGCATCAATACACACCCAAGTCTGATCCTTGAAGCATCACAATACATCACGAACCCATCGGTACCCTCGAATTAGGGTCAAGACTGGTGCTGAGGTAAGTCGAGTCTTTAACTCCTAAAAGCTTCTCTCACAAGCCTCCGACCATTGAAATTTTACTTTCTTTTGGGTCAATTTAGTCAATGTCGCTGCAATGAATGAAAAACCCTCAACAAACCTTCGGTAGTAGCTAGCTAAGCCTAAAAAGCTCCGGATCTCAGAAAGATTCACCGGTCTAGGCCAATTCTTCACCGCTTCTATTTTCTGAGAGTCCACCCTTATGCCCTCGCTTGATACCACATGGCCCAAAAATGCCACGAAGTTCAACCAAAACTCGCACTTTCTAAATTTGGCATATGATTGGCAGTCCTACAGAGTCAGTAGCACCACTCTCATATGAACGGTATGCTCCTCTTCGCTCCGAGAGTATATCAGGATGTCATCAATGAACACAATCACGAACATATCCAAGTATGGCTTGAACACCTTGTTCATCAAGTCTATAAAAGTTGCAGGAGCATTCATTAGTCTAAAATACATAACTACAAACTCAATGACCATACTGCATCCTAAAGGCTATCTTTGGGATGTCGCTCTCCAAAACACTGAGCTGATGGTACCCGAATCTAAGAGCTATCTTCGAAAAGCACTTGGCACCCTAAAGCTGATCAAACAAATCATCAATCCTGGGTAGAGGATACCTATTCTTGATGGTGACCTTATTCAATTGCCGATAATCCATACACATACAAAGAGAACCGTCTTTCTTTCGGCCAAAGAGAACTGGTGCACCCCATAGGGACTTGCTCGGTCTAATGAAACCCTTATCCAAAAGATCCTTCAACTATTCCTTCAACTCTTTTAGCTCGGTTGGAGCCATACTATAGGGAGGAATAGATATAGGCTGCATATCGGGAAGAATATCAATACCGAAATCAATCTCCCGCCCGAGAGGGATTCCCGATAGATCATTTGGGAAGACTTCTTGATACTCACATACTACTGGGGCTGACTGGATAGTTGGGGTCTCAGACGTATCATCCTTAACCGTAACTAAGTGGTACACACAACCTTTGGAGATCATTTTCTTGGTCTTAAGATAGGAAATAAAACGACCTACATGTATAGCTGAACTATCTTCCATAACACTGGCTCTCCCGAAAATATGAACTCTACCACATGGGTTCTACAATTAACTGAGGTATAACATGCATATAGCCAATACATGCTGAGGATAACGTCAAAATCAGTCATGGCTAACTCTACTAAATTTGTTGAAGTGTCTTTATGAAGGATTGTGATCGGGAAACTTCTATATACCCGTCTAGCTACAACTGAATCACCTACTCGTGTAGAGTTTGAGAAGGGTTCTGCCAAAACTTCAGAACTGCCTCCTAAACTATTGGCCACGTAAGGTGTCATAAGAGAAAAGGTAGCCCCTAATCTAACAAAAAATATATATCAACATGGAAAACTCATAACATACCAGTGACTAAATCTGGGTAGACCTCCTGCTCCTGGAGGGATGCTAAGGCATAGAATCTGTTTTAGCGCTAACCGCCACCTATGCTAGAAGATGCCCCCTGCTGGGCTGGGCGTGCGGGTGAAGATGCTGAACTGGAAGCTGGTCGTCGACCCCTATCATGGACATGCCTAGATGTTGGGCAATCTCTGAGCATAGGTACGGGTTTCCCACACTAGAAGCAAGCACTTGTACTGTCACGACCCGAATGTAGACCCCAATCGTAACACGGGACAAGGAGCTCCAAGCTCCAAGTCGACTCATGGCATGAACATTCATCTAACTCTATTTCATTAAATTGGAATACTTAACATAATGATATAGCGGAAGCATAAACATAACACAACAAGATAAGCGGAACATACTACAAACATAACAACTAAGTATTTCATATAGTCTGAAAGCCTCTAACGTATCAAATGGGTTGATGGGACAACATCCTCAACTGACCTGGAAAAACTAAAAAAAAACTAAAAGAAACATTAACATCTAGAAACATATGGTCCTCGGAGAATGAGGACTCACCAAGAAGCTAGAGGCTAAACTCTGAAGTTGAGTGCTAACAGTGCTGGATCTGAAGATCGAAGCTTGTATCATAAAATGATACATCATAGAGTATGCGATCAGTATGTGGAACATACCGAGTATGCAAGGTAAGTAAAACAGACTTTTAAATATACATCAAATATCATAAATGATCATAAGAGTGGGACAACATGCTCGTAACATAAATATCATATGGTAACATAAGGCTCAAGATTTTCAAATCGTTTGTACTCCATCCATTATCATAGTCATAAGAGAATCTTTATTAAATCATCACTTGATCCAAATAATATAAACATAACAATGCATAAAACATGCGGAACAATGCGAGGACTCTTCATAACCGACACCATCATGATAGAGCCGTACATGATGCCTCAACTATCTCACTGAAGTGGGCAGAGTCTCCCCTGGCTTGCTAGGCGAGGGATGTGCATTGTGTGATATCACAAAAGAGGGGATCATTATCATTGTAATGTATCAATATAAACTTATGGTGGCACATAGTTATGAGACCCTAACGTAGTCCTTTAAACATTGGGCTACTCGGTGCTAGACACTACTCCCCAAAACATGCACATTAGGCTCGTATGTAAATTAATAACATTATTCATTGAGATTTATGGCCAAAGAAACATTATCATCATTGATCCCCATTAAAATACATGATTAGCCAAGAACCGAAGGACCTTTAGTCGGCAAACATTATAAATCGCTAAATCATGAGATCCATTTCATAAATCGTAAATATTCTTGAAATGTGGGCGTTGAAAATACTCTAACATGCTTGAAAATTCTCAATTCATTCGAAAACATTATTATAAACATGGGTAACTTGAAAACACGCTTTTCCTCATCTATAATTCATCATACATGAACATTCATCATGAACCTTGACTTTCATGAGCTTTTCATAAATGGGGATTTTAATTTGTAAAACTTGAAACATGATTTTTAATGAAAAACAACATAAAACTTGCCCATAATTTGTAATTCAATAATAGTAACTCAATTAGGTCAAGCCCATGTAGAGAAATCAAAATTTCATGCATTTGGTAAAACCCCCATAGAATTTAGATAGGAAATTTAGATTGAAAGAGATTGGACATGGGTGTAAAAGGATCACCTATTTGTAACCCTACATACATGATTGAGACTAATTCTTACACTTCTCTAATTGTCCAAGTAGAAATTGAAAAGAATTTGTAGAAGAAAAGCTTGATCACCCTCTCTAAACTTCTATCTTTGCATGCATGAATGTAAATGGCCTAAATGAACTTAACCCCTTTAAAAGTCATCATTGATAACTCAAAAACCGTTTTTTATGCCTTAGAATCTTAGGAATTACAGAAAAACCCTTACTAAATTAGAAGAAAATAACTGTCAGGTAATCCCCATGAGGGACCTAACGACTCGTCCTCTTTGGCCCTCGTGGCATGATCCGTGAAGTACACTGCTAGTCAAGTCTTCTGGGCTCGTAACGAGAGACTTCACGATTCGTCACTGGTGACCACGACTTGTGTTCCCACTTGTTATGTACATTGCCATGGATTTTTCTTTAACTTCACCATGCTGCTCACGACACTCCCCAAGAATCGTGGTGACTGACCACGACTCGTGGGGTCTTTCTGTTAAGTACACTACCCTCTTCCTTCTCTCTTCTCACTCGTCACTCCCCACGACTAACCTAACAAGTCGTGGGGCCTGACCACGACTCGTGGTCACGTCCGTGGGGATCCCATTTCTCAAATTTCAAGCTCATCACTTGGCTCCCCACAAGTCGCATCATGACTAGTTGGCTGCTCTCATGGGTCACCTCACGACTCATTCTGTTCTTGATGCCAGTTTTTAAACTTTTATCCATTTCAACTCTCGGGTTAATCTTGGGCTTCGGGGTATAACAATATCTCCCCCTTGGGAACATTCATCCTCAAATGTTGGAAAAACATATAGAAAAGCAGAGAAATGCAATCATCATATTCAAATACTGATCATTTCAGCCGAAAACTGACGGAATGACTATCTCCGATTCAAACTACATTCTAAACAGAATTCACGAATCATACATACATCCATAAACATAAAATAAACTTGGACACATGAATTGAACATGAAAACTAAATAGGGTTTTAGGGAAAAACCGATACCTCAAACTGCAACTGAGCCGATAGAGAATAAATGTGGGTATTTAGCCATCATATCCACTTCGTCTTCCCATGTAGCTCCCTCAAGATGCTGATTCCTCTGTAACACTTTAACTGAAGCTACTTCCTTGTTCCTTAGCCTTCGAACCTGTCGATCCACTATTTCTACCAGATCCTACTCATAACTGAGGCTATCTTTCACACCAACATTTTCCATCAGAACAACTAGAGTTGGATCACCCAAACACTTCTTTAAGAGCGATACATGGAATATAGGATGCATATAAGCTAATTTTGAGGGAAACTCCAATTCATAAGCCACCTTGCCAACACGTCTCACTATCTTGTACGGGCCAATATAGCGGGGACTAAGTTTCCCCTTCTTTCTGAACCTCATCACTTCCTTCATGGGAGACACCTTCAGAAATACCCAATCATCAACTTCAAATTCTAATTATCCTTCACATGTCAGCATATGAGTTTTGGCGACTCTGAGCAGTTTTGAATCTATCCCTTATCATCGTCTCATTAATCGAATCTGGTCCTATCATCGCCGTTTCACCAACATCAAACCAACCAATGGGCAACCTACATCTCCGCCCATGATAGTCGTTATTGTATGCAAACTCAAGAAGAGGCAAATGCTCATCCCAACTACCTTTGAAGTCAATCACACATGCTCTCAACATGTCCTCGAGAGTCTGAATTGTCTGCTCCGCTTCACCATCCGTTTGCAGGTGAAATGTTGTGTGAGCATTACCTGAGTACCGAGTCCTTTTTGAAATGACTTCTAAAATTTGGAGGTAAATTAGGTACCTATGTCTGATATGATGGAACAGGGCACTCCATGCAATTGAACTATCTCCCGGATACATAGTTTGGCATAATTCTCCGCCAAATCTGTGGTTTTTGATTGGCAGAAAATGAGCGGCCTTGGTCAACCTGTCTACCACCACCCAAATGGATTCATATTGTAGACGAGTTCGAGGCAACCCTGTGATCAAGTCCATATTGATTTCTTCCCACTTTGAAGTAGGAATACTGATATCCTGAACTACACCTCCCAGTCTCTGATGCTCAACCTTTACTTGCTGACAGTTCGGACACTTAGCTACGAACTCTTCGATGTCCTTCTTCATTCCATTCCACCAATAAACTTCCCGTAATTCATGGTACATCTTGGTGGAACCTGGGTTGATTGCATACCTGGATCCATGAGCCTCGTGCAACATTCAACTCCTCAAATCATCCACATTCAGAATACATAAGCAACCCTGGTACCGAGCACACCAACTCCCCTTTGGAGAATACCTTCACTTTCTGATTTTGAACCGCTTCCTTTAACTTTACCCAAATAGGATCCTCATCTTGTCTAGCCTTTACATCAGTCACCAATGACGATTCTAATCCGTTCTGAACAACAACACCGCCATCGGTCGAGTCAACCAACCTAACTCCCAACTTTGCAAGTTGATGCACATCATTCACTAGCTTATTTTTCCCCTCATCTACATGGGACACACTCTCCATAGAGAGTCTACTAAGCGCGTCTGCTACTACATTAGCCTTGCCCGGATGGTAAAGGACACTTATATCATAGTCCTTGAATAGCTCCAACCACCTCCTTTGTCGAAGATTGAGATCCTTCTGTGTAAACACATATTGTAAATTTTTATGGTCCGTAAACACATCCATATGAACCCCGTACAAATAATGTCGCCATATCTTTAAGGTGAATACCACTGCGTCTAATTCAAGATCATCGGTCAGGTAATTCTTATTTTGAACCTTTAGCTATCTAGAAGCATATGTTATAACTCTTCCATGCAGCATCAATACACACTCAAGTCCGATTCTGGAAGAATCACAATACACCACGACTCCATCGGTACCCTCCGGTAGAGTTAACACCAGTGTTGAAGTAAGTTGAGTTTTCAACTCTTGGAAGCTCTTCTCACATGCCTCTGGCCATTTGAAATTCACCTTCTTCTCGGTCAATTTGGTCAAGGGTGCTATAATAGAAGGGAAAGCTTCCATGAATCATCCATAGTAGCCAGCTAAACCTAAGAAGCTCTAAATATCCGAAGGATTCACCGGTCTAGGCATTTAATTTATCGCTTATATTTTTTTAGAATCCACCTTTATACCCTCACTTGATACCACAAGGCCCAAAAACACTACTGAGTTCAATCAAAACTAACACTTGCTGACTTTAGCATACAATTGGGATCCTTGAGAATCTGTAGCACTTCTCTCAAATGAGTGGCATGCTCCTCCTCGCTCCGAGAGTATATCAGGATGTCATCAATAAACACAATCAAAAATATGTCCAATCCTGTAAGGAGGGATAGATATAGGTTGCGTGTCGGGAAGAAGGTCAATACCAAAATCAATTTTCCTCTCGGGAGGAACACCCGGTAAATCATCAGGGAATACTTTGGGGTACTCACACACTACAGAAACTGACTGGATAGTCGGGATCCCAGACTCAACATCTTTAACCCAACCTAGATGATACACACAACCCTTGGAAATCATATTCCTATCCTTAATATAGGTAATAAAATGACCTACAGGAATGGCCAAACTACTCCTCCAATCCAAGACTGACTCACCTGGAAAGCGGAACTCCACCGCACAGGTTCTAAAATTAACAGAATCATAGCACACATACAACCATTCCATGCCAACAATTATATCAAAGTTGGTCATGGATAACTCTACAAGGACTGTGGAGGTGACTTTATGCAATACAACGATAGGGAACCTTCGATACACCCGCCTAGCTACAACTGAATTACCAAAGAGAGTAGAAACTTAAAATGGTTCTAACAGAATTTTGGGACTAACTCCAAAGCTACTAGCAATATAAGGTTTCACAAAAGACAAGGTAGTCCCTGGATCTAACAAAGCATAAGCATCAATGTGAAACACTCGTAGCATACCAGTAACCACATCCAGTGAAGTCTCCTGCTCCTAACGTGAGGCAAGGGCATATAATTTGTTTTGGTGCTATCTGCCACCCCCTCTAGTAGATGCCTCCTACGGAGATGAAAGTACTGGAGCTGTTGCTGACTTGGTAGTTTGTGCACGGCTTCTATCATCATCCTGTCTAGGAAATGGACTCGCTCGGCGCATGTGGCCGAACTTGCCGAACCCATAACAAATATCTGAGCCGAGCAAGCACTCCTCGACATGACTCTTGCCGCACTTTCCGTAGGCTAGAAAGTTGTGCTCTATCTGCATGCCCCTCTAGTCCCTTTATCCTGAAGCCCTACTCCTCTGATCACTCTTGGGTCTAGAGGGAATACTAGCTGATGATGGTGCTGGATCTAGTGACCTCTGTTGAAACTGAGGGCGGTGACCACCGCCGGATCTCTAATGAGTAAACCCTTGGCTATCTGTCCAGGACATTTTAGCGTCACTCTCCCTCGCCTGATCCACCTCCATCTGCTGGGCGTACAAAACTATCCGAGGGAAATCCATGTCCTAGTGGAGAATAGCGGTCCTGCAATCTTTGTCCAAATAGCCTGCCACGCTTTGAACAAATCGGCTCACCCGCGCCCTCTATTCAACCACTAACTCTGGGGCATAACTTTGACAAGCGAGTGAACTCGATAGCACATTCCTGTACCATCATCCTACCTTCCTTAAGATTCATGAATTCAGCTGCCTTCAACTCCCGAGGGAATAACCGATCTAGAAACGCCGCATGGATCTCCTCCCAGGTGACAAGGCCAGCTCTGGCAGCCCTACTATCTCTCCCTTACCGAAACAAAATATGTGCGACCCTTTTCAACTGATAAGAGACCAACTCAGCACATTCTACCTAATTCACTCCCATGACCTGGGTGATCTTCATAATCTCGTCAATGAACTCATGCGGGTCCTCATCTACTTTTGACTCGAGGAACTCTGGTGGGTTCTTTCTCAAAAAGTCCTTGACTCTAGCCGCTGCTACATTGCCATTTTACGGAATATGCGTTACCACCTGCTGATTGACCTGAGTGATCAAGGCCTGCGCGAGCATCTTAATAGCTGCCTGAAACTAAGCATGGGCAACTGGTTTCGGTGCCTGGTGCTCCTGAATTGGTGGGGCCTGTTGGTGCAAGTTATCGTTTCCATCCTCGTGGACATCTCGATTTCCATTCCTCCTACCATTCATTTTTTGGGGAGCCATGATTCTGCAATTGCGAATAACACGAATTAGAAGGGTAGGGAGACTTTACATCACACGGCATAAATCATGAAAGAAGGGAACATTTCCCAACATTTCATAACCTCTTAGTCATATGTGTGGCGCGCTTCACACCCATGAAAAAGACTCTGATTAGTGCATCTTTAAGACACCCTAGGACACTTCAAACCTAATACTTTGTGATGTGTTGCAGATTTACAGCACTTTTGATGCTCAAAACTAAGAAAATAGCATGGACTTAGGTGTGTTTATATGGATATGAGGCACTTTTCCTTTGGTTGCAGGATAAATTGGTGTTGGACCTAAAATTTGAAAAATAAATCCCAAAGTATGCAAAATAGGCCCAAAGTGAATTACATAGTATGAGTCGTAGGAAGGTCTTACGAGTCGTACTGATGGCCGTGAAAAGTTGCAGAAGGATACGGTTGAAGAGATGTAATGTATGAGTCTCAGTACGAGTTGTGGTGATGAAGTCGTGAAAGGAATTAGAAAATTTGCACAAGAGGCTGACTCTTGCAATGGAAAGAAAGTACGAACCGTGGAATGAAGGTACGAGTCGTACCATGGCGGTCGTGATAAACTTCAAAAGAATTTCAAACTTTCAGAGTCAAGCCACGGGAGCTCAGTACGGATCGTAGGAAGGAGGTATGAGTCGTACCAGTATCCAACACTTATCAAAATTCCAGCTAGTCATGCAAGGTACAAAAGGGTGGTACGGGCCCTAAGATGCTGCTACGGGTTGTATGTTGACTCGAGATGAAGGCAGAACTAGATATGGAAATTCACCCTCTCAGCCTAGGAAAAGGATTCTTGTGTCTATATAAATACTTTTTAGGTTTTAGTTTTTTGGGGAATCGATCAGAGAAGAGAATTTTAGGAGAGAAAGAGAGAATTGAGTTGATTTGACTTGTGATCAACCTTTTCTTGAAATGTTCGTGTTCTTGCTATTCGTTCTTGAAGATTTTGTTGAATAATTAAAGGAAGTTTTTTTCTCATTCATTCTTGTAAGTATTAATTTATGTTTTTAATCATGAATGCAATTCACAATCTTACAACTATGAGAGGCTAAGCTTAGGAGTAGTCAGCCAATAAAAATGCACTAGCTTTGGTTTTTGAAAAAAAAATTGACCCTGTTTTAAAATTTTTCTGATGCATTAGCTATGTATTTGTTACAACATACATGATAGTTGTGGATCTTTTGAGGTCATTTAGTCTATCAACATGTGTAGTCTTGTTAATCCATGTATAAACCATACATATGAGGTAAAAATAGTTCATGTACCATGTGTGAGTGAGGTATAGTATTCAGTTCGGTATTGTGTTGAAGATCTAGAACTTGCCAGGTTGGTCTTTGCATAGGCTAAGGATGGTTGGTTAGGATATGATCATAGGCCATTTTTGTTTAGCTCACTTTTAGCCTATATTACCCTACCAAAGTTGCATGAATCCCTTGATCCAATGTTTGAGCCTTAAATGACCATGTTTCTTTGATTTACCGATTAATTGTACCCAATTGTTTTTACAATGAACCTATTTTGGCCCTAGTCCTTCCTTGGATATTGTGAACCTCAACATAATAAAAATGCTTAAGTTAAGGGTGGCTAGAGTAGGGGTGCGTAAATAGTGGGAACGGAAAAAAGGAAAAGATAAGAGAAAAGAAATGGTGAAAAATGAGGTGCGGTGAAAAGAAAAAAAAGGAATGAAAAATGTTGAGAATATTGAAAAAGAAATTTCAAAAGAAAATCAAAATGATGAAAAAGTTGAAAACTCACCACACCCATACAAATGTGTATCAGAAGAAGTGAAAAGCAATGAAAAAGGGAATGAAAGAGTAAAAGGGTGAAATAGGTGAATAGTGTAGCCAATGTACTAGTGTTGAGGAAGGGATAGTCACTTATAAAATCTCCTATCTCTCCAGCCCTAAGCCTACATTACAAGCTATATCAAGTCCTATAGTGATCCTAACTTGACCATCTGATAAACCAAAATAGAGAAAATAAGGGCAAGCCTGTGATATCTGACACAAAATACTTCTAATTTTTTTGTGAGAGTGAGCGCCTTATTTGTTTAGTCCCATGCGATGTTTGACATCTCATATTTGAGTGGGGACTTCATTTGTGTGAGGGTACATGGATTATATTTTCTTTTACCATTGGTCTGTGTGGACAATATTGGTGATAACTTGATTGCCTGTTGATAGATGGATGGCATGTTTAGATCCATGTTTATGATGTTTTTAGGTTGCTTGTAATGCATTAGATGATGTTGTTCCATGAGAACGGGTCAATAGAGTGTGTATAGAAAGTGCAGGTTTTGTTTAGATATTGGTTGTAGTATCTAAAGCCTATTTTCTAGTTGAGTGTCGTGTTTAGTTTTTCTTTTCTGTGCCTGCGGACATGCAAAAGTCTTAAGTTGAGGGTGTAGATGTGGTGTAGATTTACAACACTTTTGACGCTCAAAACTGAGAAAATAACATGGACTTGGGTGTGTTTATGTGGATATAAGGCACCTTTTCTTTGGTTGCAGGATAAATTGGTGTTGGACCTAAAAATTGCAAAAGAAAGCCTGAAGCATGCAAAATAGGCCCAAAGTGCAGTCAACAATATGATTTGTAGAAAGGTCCTACGAGTCGTACTGATGGTCGTGAAAAGTTGCAGAAGGCTAAGGTTGAAGAGATGCAATGTATGAGTCTCAGTACGATCTTACCAAGATTGTAGTAGTCATGGTGATGAAGTTGTGAAAAGAATCAGAAAATTTGCACAAGAGGCTAACTCCTGCTATAGAAAGAAAGTACGAACCGTGTAAAGAAGGTACGAGTCGTACCATTACGGTCGTGATAAACTTCAGAAGAATTTCAAACTTTTAGAGTCAAGCCACGGGAGCTTAGTACAGATTATAGGATGGAGGTACGAGTCGTACCAGGATCCAACACATTGCCAAATTCTAGCCAGTCCTGCAAGGTACGAAAGGATGGTACAGGCCGTGGGATACTGCTACAGGTTGTAGGTTGACTCGTGACGAAGGCAGAACCAGGTATGGAAATTCAACCTGTCAGCCCAGGAAAAGGATTCTTGTGTATGTGTAAATACTTTTTAGGTTTTATTTTTTTGGGAAATCGATCGGAGAAGAGATTTTTAGGAGAGAAAGAGAGAATTAAGTTGATTTGACTTGTGATCAACCTTTTCTTGAATTCTTCATGTTCTTGCTATTTGTTCTTGAAGATTTTATTGAGTAATTAAAGGAAGTATTTTTCTCATTCATTCTTGTAAGTATTGATTTATGTTTTTAATAATGAATGCAATTCACAATCTTACAACTATGAGAGGCTAAAACCTCCATAGTTAGGGTTGCGGGAACCATGGTGGATTTACAAGCTAGGGTTGCACAAAGTGATTTTAAAACCAATACAAATACTTATATTGTATTCTCTTCATGCTTAAACGTTTCTTAATGGTGCGCAACGTTACGACATGCCCGAATTCTTTCTTGCTTAGGACTAAGAGGTAGAGATTAGGAAAAGAGAATTACAACAGAGCCTTGATTTTGACAATCATTGAATTAACTTGAGTTGTGGTCCCATGATGGTTAAATTTGGAACTTAGTGATAACAGATAGTTTGAAACCGCTCATGAGACTTAGTCGAGTGATTGAGTATAGTCATTCTATAGGGATTGGTCGGTTGTTTGAATGAACCTAAGTTATCAGTTCTATAAGTAAGTATTGGTGATAATCACAAGTGTATACCAAAAGCAATTATGAACCCATGGGGAACACAAACCCTAGTTATCCTTTAATATTGACTCAACACCTCATTTTTAATAATTGTTTTTTTATAATTGATTTTCTTCATAATCCCCTATTTTTAAGTAACTACCTCACAAGTTCATTTACCGGTTGTAATCTAGTGCTCCCATATTTCTTGTGGGTTCGACCCCAACCTCTAGTTGGGTTCTTTATTGACAACGTCCGCTTCATACTTCAGTAAGAGGTGTGGTTTGAGAGTTATCATTTTGATACCAAGTTTGTGACGACCCAAATGTAGATCCGTATTGTAACACAGGACAAGGAGCCCCGAGAGACTCCAAGTCGACCCACGACATTAACATTCATCTAACTCCATTTCATTAAAGCGAATACTTAACATAATGATATAGCGGAAGCATAAACATAACAAAAAAAGATAAGCAGAACGTAGTACATACATAATAGCTAAGTACTACATATAGTCTGAAAGCCTCTAACATATCTGATGGATTGATGGGACAACATCCCCAACTAAGCCAATAAAACTAAAAAAATACTAAAAGAAACATCAACATCTAAAACATATGGTCCTCGAAAAATGAGGACTCACCAAGAAGCTGGAGGCTAAAGTTTGAGATGGACTACTGACGGTGCTAGATTTGATGATCGGAGCCTGTATAATAAAATAATACAATATAGAGTATGCGGTCAGTACATTGAATGTACCTAGTATGCAAGGTATGTAAAACGGACATTTAAAAACACATAAAAGTCATAAATGAACATAAGAGTGGGACAACATGCCTGTAACATAAATATCATAAGATAACATAGGGCTCAATGTTTTCAAATTGTTCGTAATCCATCCATTATCATATTCATAAGAGAAATTTATAAATCAACAATTGAGCCAAATAACATAAACATAACAATGCATAATTCATGTGGAACAATGGGAGGACTCGTCATAACCGAAACCATCATGATAGAGTCGTACATGATGCCCTAACTATATCACTCAAGTGGGAAGAGTCGCCCTTGGCTTGCCAGGCGTGGAACGTGCATTGTGTGATATCATGAAAAAGGGGATCATTATCATTGTAATGTATCAATATAAACCTACGGTGGCACGTAGTTATGAGACACCGACGTAGTCCTTTGAATGCCAAGCTGCTTGGTGCTAGACACTACTCCCCAAAACATGCACATTAGGCTCGTATGTAAATCAATAACATCATTCATTCAGATTCATGGCCAAATAAACATTATCATCATTGATACCCATTAAAATACATGATTAGCCAACAATCAAAGTCCCTTTAATCGGCAAGCATCATAAATCGATAAATCATGAGATCAATTACATAAGTCGTAAATCATTCCAGAACATGTGAGCATTGCCCATTCACTTATCATGCTTGAAAATACTCAATTCATTCGAAAACATGATTAAACATGGGTAACTTGAAAACGTTCTTTTCCTCATCAATTATTCATCATACATGAACATTCATGATAAACCTTTACTTTCATGAGCTTTTCATAAATGGGCATTTTAATTTGTAAAACGTCAAACAAATTTTTAATGAAAAACAACATAAAACTTTTCCATAATTCATAATTCAATAATAGTAACTCAATTAGTTCAAGTCCATGTAGAGAAATCAAAATTTCATGCATTTGGAAAAACCCCCATAGAATTTAGATAGGAAATTTCATGAATTGAAAGAGATTGGACGTGGGTGTGAAAGGAATCACCCATTCATAACCCTACATACCTGATTGAGACTAATTCTTACACTTCTCTGATTGCCCAAGAGGAAATTGAAAAGAATTTGAAGAAGAAAAGCTTGATCACCCTCTCTAACCTTCTACCTTTGCATGCATGAATGTAAATGGCCTAAAATGAACTTAACCCCTTTAAAA